>OZ010616.1:59625432-59830432 GCA_963932145.1 Acanthosepion lycidas | reverse complement strand
TTGGGAAATTAATTCATTTAAGAAAAATAGTTTATTAAAATTAGAGGATCCTGGTTATTAAGATATCCTCCTTTTTGAATATTTCACTTAGAATTTTTACTTTGATGACATGTGGTAATTGCTTGACAACTAGTTGCATTCTATTACAGAACTTTAAGGATTGATATTTCCAAGATGATGCCCCAATTTATACTTGAATAAATAACAACATATAGTTTGTGTGCGTTGAGGAACTCAATTGGGTTTTGAATAGTTTCCAAAGTACCTGAAATTGTGCCAAATAATTTGCAAAAATAACCATCTTCAGGAATCTGCTGCAACAACTTTGACTTTATTAAACTTCATTTTTCTTTGGAGTAAAAATGCCTCTCTCATAGATTCACTGATAGTTTCTATAATTTGGGATTATTTTTTATATCTAGAACAGCTGAAAAAATCCTGAATGTTTTAAAATTTTTATTGGAAAACATTTTTTAGAGTTGTGCATTTTACAAATAAGGGAAAATCATTTTTTTTTAGTCTTTTTATATTCTTTCATTACATAAAACCAATGAGTTTGAGTAGAAAAGGGTTGAAAGTTTTGTGGGCCATCAAGAATCTTTTGTTGCCACTGTCAGATGAAGAAAATGGTCATAGTTTGTGTCCATTACAAGGCATGACAGCCTGTACAAGACCATCATACAAGGCACAGTTGAAGGTGGATGTAGGAGAGGACGCCAACATAAAAACTTGTTGGACAATGTCAAACAAAGGACAACTATGACTATACCAGAATTGCAGATGGTTGCCATTGATAGACCACTGTGGAGGAGATTTAGTGTGGCTTCTTCATTCGGAACTCCCTCACTACAATTACAAAACTCAAAGGGATGATGATGATTCTTTCATTTAGTTGTAAAATAATAATTTGATTCAAAATTGATATCTAGTGACCTCCAAAGACCTTGAAGAGCTGCACTGCCTACCCTGTCATATTTTTCTAAGTTACCCACATATATCAATTTATCTCCAAGAACCAAATTATTTTGTTGTAATATAAGTAATAAAAACTACAAACTATTTCTACCCCCAATGATCTAATGGAAGTTGAATTTGATCTTATCCAACCTAACATTTGTGAGATCAAAAGTGTTTTTGTACTTTCCATTTGGCTAGAAATAGCATTATGTTGTCTTTGGTGACCTTCAATAATTTCCAAGGTTAGCTTGACATATCCTATGTTACTGGACGTTTTGTAAGTCTTCATGCCAAAGGTTAGGTCATTGAACCTTGTCATTTGAGTGTGATCATGATACAGATACACAAACAAAGGCCCCAATATATGCGTACATTTGTTCCAAACACAATGCAAATAACCATCAAAATAAAATTAACTATTTATAATCAAATATACATAAAAACAATAAGTATGCATTTTGAAGCTTTTAAATTTCATACTATGAAGTTTCAATCTATATTTCAAAAAGGTCCATAACACATAAATAATAGTTCACTATTAATACCAACCACCAATAACTGGTTAATAAAAAATGTCAAGTTATTTTTTTTCTGTATCACACATTTTAGTATACATTTCACATTCATGAAATTGTGGCAAGTTATTTTACTTCATTCATGCTATGTCTGCAAAATAGTATTATAATGTTTAAGAGCAACAGGAAATTGACTCATTTGAAATATAGTACAACAAGAGAACATTTTTCTAGTATGTACATTCTAAGCATTCCAGAGTAGTATTTTACAAATTATAATGTATAATATAACAAAATTATATCATTTGGGTATATAACTTATGATGATCAATATGATCTTTAAAGATTATCTGATATCAGATTTGAGCTATTTTGTATTACAGCTGTGATAATTGTTTTGATACACTTTATAGAAAAAGGACATTTTCTTTTAATTTTTTTTTTTTTTTTTTTTTACACTCAATATCTTTTCTTATTTCACCTCTTTTAAAAAAAAGCCCACTTTGAACTGAGAACAGTAAAAACTCTTCAAAATGCTGCAATATTATTAGCCCTGACCTGGTATCTTGGTTTTAGTCACTTTCCCACAACAGTAATGTAGCTTCCCTGTACCTTTCCTATAAATACTTCCATGGTAGTTGTTCTAAAGAACTTTCCTCTTTGGTACCATGTCTTTATGAATTTAAGTACAGTATAAGCTTAGAAACAAGGTCTCATCATTTTACAATTGAAATGGCTAGATGTCACTGTTTCTTTTCTCACACTTCTTGCATTTGGAACTGTCTTCCAGCTTCTTGCTTTCCAAACAATTTTGATCTTCAAAAATTTAAATGAAATGTATCATTATCTACTGCCTTCTTAATTTCTGTTCTTTTATTGTTTCATACTCAGTAATCCCTTGTGTATTAATAGATTTATCATCTTGTTTGAGGTGAAAGGATTAAAAAAATGATAATAATAATATAAATATCTAATGGTTAAAAAGTGTGTGTGTACACACACATGTACAGTATAGCTAAAATAGTTTTCCAGTTAAAGCTATAGATTAGTTTAAAATATATCACAACAATCACATTGAGTTGTCACCAGATGTATTTCCTATTTTATTTGAGGATTCATTCTGTAAGCATTCCAAGATTATTTGTAAATTGGTGAACTATCAGGTTGGTGCAAAAGTAATGTCCAATTTTTGAGAAGAAAATTTTAAATAGTATTTATGAAATCTGTGCTTCTCATTTTAGCTAAGGAATGTCACAATAAGTAATTTATACCTTTCTCTTTCAGATTATAAAAATGTTTTTCATGATCTTCTACAATATTTGTGCCCCTGTTCATCCCATCATAAATATCACATTCGACATATCTTACATATGAGTTTCATAAAGGTGTCAATGCAAGTGCAGCAGCAGAGTCAGTTCAGAGCGGCACTTATGGAGATGATGCAGTGAATGAAAGTTGCAGGAGAAGGTTTTTCCCATTTCCGCAGTGGGGATTTCTGTTTGAAAGATGCACAAAAAAAAGGTTGTCAAAAAAAAAAAAAAAAAAAAAATTTGATTCCAAACAGTTGGAAGTTGTTGTCACAAACAATCCCACCATTACCTCAAGGTAGCTTACAGAACAATTTAACAGACCATACAATCATGCTACACCAATTAAAAAGGATTGGAAAGGTTTCAATGTTTGGGAAATGGGTCCCACATGAACTGTCTCCAGAGAATCTGCAACAGTGTGTTGCTTATTGTAAATCATTGCTTTCACAACATCTTCTGGTACCATTTTTTTCAGGGACTACAGAATCATTTGGATGATCTTAGGTTGGCATCAAGAGAAGAGGTTGAAAATGAGTTGGATTCATATTTTGCTTCAAAACCTAAGGAATTTTACAGGCATGGCATTTATAAACTTGTTCACAGATGGAATGATGTTCTAGTAAGTAAAGGTAGTTATGTTAACAAATAAATATTTTCATAATCATGGACTTTTTCATTTTTAATATAGACCTTGAAATCAAACATTACTTTTGCACCAACCTGATACCTTATCGCTATTCTTCAGTTCTTCTAAAATGTTTAATACACGTACCATAAAAAAAAATATGATAAGGAATCATTGTAATCATTTCTAAAAATTTTAGCAAGCAATCAATTTTGTAATTGATAATGAACAGAACAGATACTGTATAAAGTTATAAACAATCACAAAGCAAAATGATTTTTGATATAGCAAAACAAGTACTGATAATAATTTGAAATAACATCAATAAAAAATATTGTCCTCGACTTATATTTACCATCAGAAAGTTCCAAACCATATCCAATTTTAAATTTAATCAGTTTTGACAATTTAAATATAGAATAAATCATCATTATTTTTAACATAGGAAAACTACTTGCATCATATTTTCAAAATTAGCTTAACTACAATAGTAAAACTATTTTATTTGTGAAGAGGAGAGTTGGTAAATGAACACAAATGTGTGTATCTTTGTACCCACAGATAAGCCATATGTATATGTTCATAAATTTATATCATTTATTGGCTTTTTTTTTTTTTTTACAACAATTACAAATGAAACAAACCAAGTGAAAGGATAATGAAAATATAAATAATGGAAAAACAAATGAAAGAAATAGTCATGAAAAAATTTCAAGAAAATGAAAGAATTTGTAAGTATAAAAATAATAGGTTAAAGTAGGTACTTCCAAAAATTCACTAAAAAATGAACATACATGATCAAAAATTGCTCAGATATTAATAAAAACAGAGATATATCATTAAAATATTTTTTATCATTAAATATCATTATTGTTAAGAGGAAAGACCAAAGAATATTATAATTGTTGGATCTTAATGAAACTTTCAGCACTTGTCCACAAATGAGTTAAATTTTTTTAGAAATATTTCTTTAGAAAATCTTGGTAAATAGATTATTAGAAAGCACTCCATATCAGAGATAGAGCTAACATATTTAGTTGGATTGATGTGAGTTTGTGACCCTGGGTTGCACACTTTTGCAATTGTCAGACAAACCTGGTTCCATGGCTAGCAGCCATGGTGGTAGTTATTAATCAAATTCCTCAAGGACACATGGCACAATGGATAAAGGCGTTACTTAGATCCAGTGACAGTACCCAAAGAGTGTGGGTTCAATACCTGGTTATGGCAGCGGAGAACTTAGAGAGGGGAATTAACAGGAAATAACTGATAACTGACATCCATTAGACATGGCATGTGGAACTAGAACAGTTTACCCCAGCGAGCAAAATAAAGGGTTCAGTTCGACACTCCAACCACCTGAAGAAGACCAGATATAATGGCTGAAACGTTGTGATAAATATGGCAACAAAGATGAGGACAATAGTTCAAATAATGTAAATAGTGTACATAATACCTCATCTCAGAAATATAGACAGATACTAAAATACAATAATTATAACAAAAATACAAAATCCCTTGCTTAAAAAACACCCTTAGGAAAAAGTAATAAATAGAATTTTTAAAAATCATAATTGTTATCTTTATTCACTAAAACTCAAATTACATTCATTAACATTTTTGATTCAACTTTTGCAGAAAGCATTTTTTAGCATGTTCCTTTTATGAAACATCTAATAATCACTATTCTTAAGAGTAAGACAAAAGTCTCTCAAAAGTGTTGCATAATAATAAACATTGATTATTCACACAAATTAATGATTTATATTATTAACAGAAACTTTGGAGAGCATGTATATATGATAGTTAATAGTTGCAATAAAGACAAATTAATTTTTATTTTTTTTGCTCTTGAGTTTGTAACTATACTAATGTTTAATATTTGTTAAAATGAACCTTTATCTAGTTTAACACCTATTTTATAATTTTTAGTTACCCTTGTCTGCTTTGGGTTAAATGTGAAACATTTTACCTGCCTACATTTTGTAATCAGATATAAAAATGGCAGAAAAAAGTAATTAGTATTACTTTCATACTTCATATTTCTATTTCAATAAAATTATTATATATGTGAATATATGTATGCGAGCATGAGATTTATATATATATATATTTCCAAGAGGATAGAATCCAGGTAGAGCTCAATGTCCAGGACAGAGCAAGAATATAATATAAAAGGTTCAAACACTAATATTTCATGGTTATAATTTATTACATTGGAATCATAATCACGATCCAATTCATCAGACCTACAAAACTTCTTATTATAGTATTATAATTATATTATTAACTTATTAGATTGGTGCAAAAATAATGACGTAATAATGTCGTTTTTTGACGTATTTTTTAACAAAAATTATTTTTGCACCAACCTAATAAAATGGAATATTAGTGTTTGAGCCTTTTATACATATATATATATATATACACACATATATATATATATATATATATATGACACGCACAAACAATAATCCTAACCATCTATAATTTATACCTTAAAACAACACTAAGGCACAAAAACTACTTACTAGTTACTAAACAAAAATGAAACAATAGAAAAAATAAAAACATATAAAGAAATATTTACTTTACTACCAAGTATAAATTAAATATATGTGTGTGTGCATGCTTTATATATATATATAGATAGATATGGGGGAGTGCATATGTATACCTTACATACATATATTCAAACAACAAAGAAATTATTTATAAATCTAACCACTCATAATTAATACCCTAAAATTTGAACTACTACCAAGCCAGATTAAAAAAAATAACTCTTTACCATTTGTTAATTAATATATTAATATAAAAGAACAGATACATGTGTGCATGTATGTGGGTATTGTATGTTGATTTTTTCCACTTTTGTTTTTTAGAAAAACAACATAGTGCTAAGTGTGAAAGCTAAGATTTGAAGTCATAAGTAGGGATACCAAGAATTAAATTCAGAGCTTTTATCAATTTTTGAGCATTTAGTTTTAAAGATTGTCTGAAAAAAAGAACATACCTAATTTCCACAGGTTTTCGCTTAAACTGACTTCAAAATTTTACAATTTCAAGAAGAAATCCAAATAAAGCTGATATTTTCATATTACAATGAATGGAAAATATATTCAAACCAGGATTAAATTCTAATTATTGAACAGAGTAAAAAAAAAAAAAAAAAAAAAATCATATTTTGCTTGTGGTGATTCATAAGTAAAAACTGTAAAAAAAAAAAAAAAAAAAAACCATAGAGTAAAAGATTACAAAAAAAAAAAAAACGTCAATGAATAAGATTTGACAGATCATTTGTTAAATCATCTATCTAATATAATGTAGTTTATGTGTTTCTGTTCGTCCATCCATTTTTCATTCTCGGCAAATCATAAACAACCTGAAGTAACAGGTAGTGACTATTGTATTTACACACAATTAAGAATTAAATAAACAACTCATTTAAAGTTAAATTTAAATATCAAACAGAGCGAAAGGTTTAAAAAACAATTCTTTATTAAAGGTTTAACTTTAATTTTGTTTTTTGTCGCAATTGCAATTGATATTGTCTAATTAAACTGTAATTAAAACTTAAGCAGGGTACAGTACATTACTCATTTTTTTTTTCTTCTTCTAAATTAAGGTGTTGAAAAAGATAAAATAATTTTATTATTTCTAAACTCTTATAACTTTTACATACATAGGAGGCTGAAGGCAAAAGGCCAAAAGCTCTCTGCAGGAATTAGTAGAATTAGCCTAAAAAAGTCTGCCCAAAGAGCAGCTTCTAGGCTAATAGTAATTAATAAAAACAAAAAACAGATAAAAATAAATTGTATAGTGCTGGACACAAATTATAACACAAAATGTTTTAAATTTGCATTATTTATTGAAAATCACACTAAAAAAAAAAAAAAAAAAAAAAAGACTACATCATAACTAAATTGTTCAGAATAATTTTCCTTTGAAGTAAATGAAGTGAAACACATCAGTTTGATGCTTTTGTACATATCATTAGTGCTGTTTTTAGCATATATAGGATTAATACAAATAAAATTTGTCACTGAACTGATTGATGTCATATTCAGCACCTCCACTAGAGTTTTGTAGATCAATTTTTTTGTAATTGTTTAATCCACTCTTCAGGAGGTTTCAGCAATTAACTGCCATTTTTTTCTCATTTTGTATTTTATTTATAGTAATTTTGCTAATGTAATCAATTTATGCACTCATTGGTACATTCTTATTATTGATATTAGCTTATTTTTTTTCTCTCATGTATGTGAGCATGTGTCATTCTACATCCTCCTAATACATGCATACATATATATATATATATATATATATATATATATATATATATATATATATATATACACACACACGTCTCTCTTTTATTCCTATGAACACAATATGTATTTGAGCATTAATCACAGTTGAAAATGTTGCATTACATTTTTTTTAAAAGGAACAATTCTTATTCTTTAATTTGTGGAAGCCTAATTATATTAAAACTTTTAAAAAGTGGGATTATAATATGAGGCGAGGCAAACACATTTTTTTCTAAAAATAAGTAAAAATAAAAACTTAATAATTATATAAATATTTGTTATATTTTTATTTAACCAACTGGGTTTTGTCCTACTTTGTACTGGAACTGGAAGTTTTGTTACATTAATCTATAGTGGTGCAGGATTTAAGGGTTAAAATGAACAGTTGATTTACCTCCCACTAAGAAGATTAATGAAGGATAATAATGATGAGGAAATGCATTGGTAATTTTAACAAAACAAGATGAGGAATTTATTTACAAATATACACATTTGAAGTTGTGCAAGTAGCTCATACTATAAATTTTTCAAGTCCACAGTTTTAACCAATCATGAAGAGGAAATGTTCATACAATAGATTAAGTGATCAGACACAAAATAATATTAAAAAATGTTTAAAACAAAGGTAAGGGAGTTCATTGCTCACAGAAGTTACATTCATTCAAAAGTAGATGAAGAGAGATAGTTTGAAATACTTAGCTTTCTTTGATTGTTGAGAGAAAGTTCTTTGAAGTGCCATGTGCTTGATTAAAAGCTGATAATATAATTGGTGTGTAATTTTACACTGATTAAAACTTCAATGCTGGATGTGGTAAACAGAAATGAAAACTTTTCACAGGACTTTAGATACTCTTCTCTTATTTTTTCTGTTCATTTTATATCAAAAGGAATTTTACATAGTCTTGGTACTTTTTGGATTTTGTCAAGAACCTTAAGATGAACAGCAGGGGTACCAGACCATATATGACAAAAGTATTCTATGCATGGACAAATGATAGATTTGTAGATGTGAAGAATAGACTCGGACAAAAAAAAAACTGCTGGAGCACACAAAGAACCAACTTTCCTTGTGGTAGATGCACCTATTGATTCAACGTAGTTGTTCCATCTCAGGTCAATGCAAAATGTGATACTAAGAAGGTACAGTAAGGTGCTCTCATGGAGTTGAGCATCAACTATGTTGATAGGGGGCAGAGAAGTTTCTCTATGGTGAATAAATAACAGCAGTTTCATTTTGGATGCATTAAAAAAAATTCACAAGCCATTTCCTGCCCCAGTCAACCACAGATTGGAGTTTGTTTTCAAGACCAACAGCTAGGTTAACTTTGTCAGCAATGCCAGATTTACTATAGAGACAGGTGTAAATGGTAGTGTCATTTGCAGAGATGCCTACTTGAAAACTGATGACTTCAGGAAGACCATTGATGAAGATCACAGTGTAGGACCAAGGATAGAGCTTTGAGGAACACCAGTGTTTATATGAAAGGAACCGGAAGAGAACCCATTCAGAACAACCTTCACTTTGGTTATTTTCTATGAAGGTTCTCATTGGACCAAAATTAACTTCACATAAGCTCGTGAATTTATTCACGTCTTCCTTTCTGCTAGCCAGTCAATCTCTGTGAAGGCAAGATTTTCATTGTCCCAAATAAAATTTCTCATCCTTTCCATTTTTTTCCTCAGTCCTCAAATAAAGGGTAAAGGAAGTAATTATTTGCACTTGCTTGAAACCCCACTGTCTAAATAACTACAAAAATAGACTGTATACACGTTCTTAATAACTGAAATTACACATTAGATATAATTTGAATAATTCACATAGGAAAATAACTTCCTTGGAAATTGTCTTTAAACCAACAGAACAAAATTCACAGAAAGAGTTAGCTTTAAATGATATTTTCCAAGTAATTTTAATGATGCCAAGCAAAAAATGTCATTTACTTGCAATACTTCACATTTCATAAATTTTGAACATATTAAATGAATCAAAGTGGTTGTCCTTACAAAATTCATCTACATTAAAGACCATTCAATCTCCAAAATTATAAGTAACAGGGAAGCTATGTTACAGCAATGGGAAAATGACTGAAATCAAGATGCCAGGTCAAAACCAATAACATTGCAGATGATTCTTTGTATTTTATCAAGTTATCAAGATTCTCTAAATACATATTCAAAATATAGACAAATGATACACTTATAAATGTGTAAGATAGATTCTGGCAAAAAAGTGTTTAGTATGATACAGTAAACAAACTTTTTCTCATAGCAGGCCTAGCGATATATTCAATATAATCATTCCACTTCATATCAGCAGAAAACGTTAATCCAAGAAGTCACAAGAGGTCACTTTCATTAGCGCTTAGCACCAGCCATGCTGATGGAAGGCAAAAAAGGTTCTCTAAGACTATTAAAAGAGCAATTTTGATAGGCACCAAATCATTAATTCAAGAAAGATTCTGTGATTTGTATCACAACTTTCAGCTGCATAAGTTGCAATCATTTACTTAGGCTCTAGTGTTATATAACATTTAATGTAATTTGAAAGATATTCAAGAGCACCAACAATATCAGTTTACCAACTCAAAAGACATTATTAAGAGTAATAATAAATACAAATTATAAACATTGTGACTCTTACAAATAAGTAGTAAGATGAATAAAAACTACTTGATAGTTTTGCATCAATTGTTGCATACATACTTATTACAATATTTAACATCAAAATCATTTACCAATATAATAAATGAATAAATAATCACTTTTATTCTTAGTCTCTATAACTGGCAAAAAATTTATCATGAACATTTAATACTATTACATAAAAATTAATGCTAACAGAATAAACATGCCATTCATTTTTTTTTTTTTTTTTTTTTTTACAGTCAAGGGAGTGCCAAAAGGTTCTTGGTTCAAGCTACTTACCAAAATCTGACTAACAGATTTTACTTTTAGGAAGGGCTTCTTAGTCAGGGCAGAAACTTTTCAGCATCACTATCAAATGTCAATTTAACCATATCATTGAAGAATTTAAAAGAAAAGAAAAAACAAAATAATCCCTCCAAGATTTAGAATATTTTAAGGAATAAGAGTTATATATTAATTATGATCTCTCATTTTATATTATATATATATAATATATATATATAATATATATATATATATATATATATATATATATATATATATATATATATATATAATTAATTTTTTAATATTTTTATTGTTCGACACACACACACACACATATATATAAAATTCAGTCAGGTTTCATTAAATAATTTATACACATTCTACCTATTTTCGGTAAGGTTATTTTCCATTTGCAAAAAAGCTTTACGGTTGTTAAAAGACGAAAGGAAAACACTGTATTTGCTCATATTGTATTTACTCTGAGTACTTTCAACATAATGTATTATGTTATCATCAAGGTATTGTTAAATATAGAGTAATTATTTAGCATTCATGGTTGTGAAGGACACAAATTGTTGAGGTTGTCTGAAGATTACCATTTTTATATGTGGAGTCAAGAACATTGTGACATGGCAGGTTGACAGACGCCGTTCAAGGGGAGGTAAATAGATATGCTGTAGAAAATTTGCTAGATAAATGAAAAACTTAATGACAAGCGCTAACATTTAAAGACTATCCATTGTACACAGTTTAAAATGTTTGTGGAGTATTCATAATTTTATTGAAGTTTGGTTTCAATTTTTTGATATAAACAGCTTTTCTTTTAGAGGAAAAGTATGGAGGTATTTTCAACAAGGATTTTTCTAAATTGCGAGTATGTTGTTGCAAGTGTTTAGAAATATTGGAAGTATTATTCAGGTGAAGACTTAGCCTACGTGAAAGCATTGTTGTTGTGTGTCCAACATAGATATTATTTTTATTGTTGGAGATACAGTCTCCCAGAGGACATTTAAATTTATAAACACAAAAGTGGCTGGGGAAGAGTCATTTAGTGTAGTATATAACAAGTTTTAATTAATTTTTTTAGGATATCTTCACCTTTTTTATAATTAACATGCATCTGGTTACAATATAATAAGTTGATATGTTTGGGCTTAGTTGGAGGGGTATTATGTTCTATATGTGTGGATATAGAGGTCTCTGATGTAGCATTTTATTTGCCCATCAACGATGTAGTTGGGAAAGTTGTTATTGATGAGCATTTGTTTTATATTTTTAAGTTTGCTGTAGAAGATCTGTTTTGTGGATGAATTAGTTTTTGGACGGTTTATTAGGTTTTTTATAATAGCTATTTTATAGTAATTTGGTCATTCGCTTTTATAGTTATATAATATAGCTATACTCTACAAACATTTTAAAATGTGTACAATAGATAGTCTTTAAATGTTTGCACTTGTCATTAGTTTTTCCTTTATCTAACAACTACTCAAGCCCGGAACTTTTCTACCCCATACCTAGTTACCTCCCCTTAAACGGCATATGTCAACCAGCGATGACACAGCATTCATGACTCCACATATAAAAATGGTAATCTTTGGATAGCCACAACAATTTTTGTCATTCACAACAACGAACACTAAATACTTACTCTATATTTAACAATACCCTGATGATGATGATGATGATGTTATGCTATGTCAAAAGTACTTAAAATAAATGCAATATGAGCCAACACAAGTGTTTTCCTCTCATCTTTTAACAAATGCACAAAAAAAGCTTATTCACGAATATGAAAGGATATTATCGAAAATAAGTAGACAGAATGTGTATAAATTATTTAACAAAGCCTGTCTGAATGAAAACATGCTAAAATACATGCATTTCACACACACATTATATATATATATATATATATATATAGATATATATATATATATATATAATTAAAGAATATCAAACACTTAAAATCCCATAGGTCATAATTTTTAGCTCTCAATCTTGAAGATCTACAAAGTCAAAAAACTGTTTGATAGTTTTTAATCAATAATAATTTTGCATTGTCTTTTGACAGAGCTCTCCCTGGATCTATATCTTCCTGGAAATTGGTTGATTAATTAATGATCTTCTGAAGATACCTAAATTTCATTACATTAAAACCTCCGTTAAACATTCCTTGATTTGATTTAAGGAATATTGAATTTAAAGAAACACTCGTGGATCACTGGAGCTATAATGAACTGACTTTATTTTTACTAAATAAAGTTAGGTAATTGATAGTACAAATCAGTCATCATGTTCGTGTAAAGTATTATAATAATAACTAGGTAAATGTCAACCTTGTTAGCTCTAAAATTAGGATATGAAAAGTCCTGCATATCTCAGTTAATTTTAATTCACTAAATTACAAACCCTACTTGGTAACTCTGTGTATGTGTGTGTGTGTGTAAGTGAGAGAGAGACAGACATCCATCTAAGTGTTTTGGATTTAATGTATAACCAATGGTCATTAAATGTGGTGATCTGAAGACTGATTCAAAATGAGATAAAGGAATGCATTCCCACACCAATTAGTTCTTTACATTGAGGTTTTACTGTATTTCAAATTTAGCAAGCAATGTAAATATGGTCAATGTATCAGTAAAGATCAAATTGATGTAGAGAAAGGCATATTTAGCTTTATTGTAAACTAATTCACAAAAATTATTTCACAAGGAAAACCTAAATCATAAAAAAAGGACAAATTTGGACCTTCATGCTCGCAAAAAAAAAAAAAAAAAAAAAAAAAAAAAAAAAAATGTCAAAAATGTTTTTACACCGATATTATTTTAACTACCTTCATTCCTCAAAAATGTCTATTGTTTAAAAAAAAAAATAATTATAATTGCAATAAAACAAAACATGACAAAAGTGAATTTATACATTTTCTTTGTTCTTGAAAATTGGCATGGTTGGCAAAACGTAAGCTAATTGCCAATCAATTCAAACTTTATAAAATTGTAAATAATAAGGATTTTCACATTTTTATAATATAGTAAATGTTTATAAACTTATAAATAAAAAAATTGTTTTCATATTTATTTCTTTATAAATTGGTAAATAATAAATATTACATTGCATTACAGTACAGTTGTATTAGTTTTTAGAATGTTGTAAATATAAAATTATTCTTGTAAATAGACAATCTAATAAATAGTGTTTAATATTTTTGTTATAAATTTGAAAAAAAATATATAAATTCACTTTCATCATGTTTTAATCAATCCTTTTTAAAGCAAAGATTACTGAGGAATAAAGGTATTTAAAATAATAACAGTGTCAATGGAAAAAATGTCCTTTTGACATTCCATTTTTTTTTGCAGGCACAAAGGTCTATGTTTGCTAAAAGGTGGGAAGGATAATATTAAGGAAAATATAACCATGTAACTTATATTTTATAAAACCTAAAAAAAGAAACAAAAAAAAAATGTTAAATTTGTAAACATATATTTTGTTTTCCCAGTGTTAAAAATATCTTGAGATCCATATAAACTATTTATCATCCATTAATAGAAACTACCTATTTATCATCCATTAATTTTTATTTTTTTTTTATAAATGTGGACAACTATTAACACAGCAATATCCAATAAATTCAATCCATATTTTTATTTAAAATAATGTTTCATTTTATTTTTATTCTTTAAAAACATTAATCTTAATAGCAAACCATCATTTTCCTCTACAAAGAATTCTTCAATTAAAGAATTTACAGAGTTTCTTAAATTTGATTCCGATTTGAGAATTTCTTGCCAATAAATAATATAAATTTAAAAAATATAAATATTAGTAAATATCAGAGAGGTTAGGTACATAAGTAGGGCGCATTAAAGCTTCAACTGAGTGAATTCACAATATGGGGATAAGTATGCATGGTTTCTGTTCCTCAAACTGGTCGTTATTTGAGCTTTGAATGCATTAATACAAGTTGGCCTATATGTCCAATTGTATCAAATCACTCCTGTTTAACCAATATCTCATCATCACTAAGGATGATGATAGAATTTTCATTTGAGATTTCAGATTCTGAATCCAATTACTGCACATATCTTTAGTCATTATACACAAACTTTTGTTTTTATGTTGTATTTTTCAAAACAGCTGAGAATTAAGAAGGCCATAGTTAGAGTACTATGGAACAGAAGACTAGGTAGAAGAAACAAAGAGGTTTATTAAATACTTATACACAGAAAAGAAAAAAAAAACTTGAGTAAATCAAATACTACTCAAATCCTACTCTAACTTGTCATATTTATAAGTAGGAGTAGTTCATTGTCACAGTAGTAGGGATGAACAGGAAGTACACTGGGTCTCACTCTACAACACATAAGTAATGATACAATGCAAAAACAGTTTGGATCAAATTCATTTCAAATAGAATCTCTTTGTTTAGTTTATTTCTTGGTAAGTATTCATAAATGACTTGAATTTCACTAACTAAACTTTTACAAATTCTTTCACTGACATTTGGGAATCAGTTTTCACAATGGTCATTCAATATTTATTACTGATTGATGACTTTGGCAAAACTGAAGTCTCTACTTGCAAATATTCGAAAACAAAATTTTGCCATTCATTTTTAACAAAAACACTGACTCAAAATGTAGAATTTACATTACTCAAAGTTTTATCTTCATTATAACCCTGGTTGAACTATACAGGCATAAAATGAAAAACTCAGAGTGTATACACCAACACTTCAGTCAAAACCAGAGGAAGAACTTAATGACCAATACAGTCTCTTGACTAAAACAGCAAGAGTCATCATCTCTGGAGACTAATGCAAGAGTAAGTCATGATAACAGCTCTTGAAGAGGTGCACTAAGAAATTACAATTACATTGTTAGTAAGTATAATAACAATGGACACCTGCTCTTCCAGTTCTGTACAGATTCTGCCTGTTTGTGATGCAGAGGCCATTTCATAAAAAATACAGACTAAAGATTACATTGATGCAGTGATATAGCAAGGTTTCTGAATGGCTAGGGACAAATAAATTTTGGCACAACCAACCAAGTTACATCTGCATTGTCTTCGATATGTTTTGTGGTTAATTACCCTCAAAATGACAATAAAAGAACCAATTACCCCTTTACCATGATAAAAAAAAAGCTCAATATTATAATTGTAAAACTGGAACTAATTGAATTAGACCACAATACTAAGTGGACTTACATGATTTTCAAATTGTTTTTAAATACATGCATCCAGTAATGTTATTTTTCAATATAACTACTCAATTAAATCTATTCTAGATCTCTAATTGAAATTTCTGGAAGACACTTGGAAAGCAATTCATTTGTGATAGTGTCCATGGTTTATGAAACACACACAAAAAATACAAAATCTCATGTAGATTTTTTGAAATTCACATCATCAAGTAATGTTATTTTTCAATATAACTACTCAATTAAATCAATTCCAGATCTCTAGTTGAAATTGGAAAGCAATTCATTCGTGATAGTGTCCATGGTTTATGAAACACACACAAAAAATACAAAATCTCAGTATTAGATTTACATTTTTATTTTTAAATTTATTATTTTTCAAAACTGACATTCATGCTTACATAACATTATAGATTAACTTTTCTTGTCAGATGAAAATTTGCACCCAAGAACAATTACCACTACCTTGCTATATTTTGCATGGGTGCACTCTCATTTCAAGCACTAGTACCTCATCAACTATTTTCTGATTTTCCTTTTAGAAAATCAGAAAACTAAGGCCTGTAAAGAATGCTACACCAACCACTAGCTTGTCTGCTACAAACTTAGTTTCCATGTAAAGCCAAGAACAAATAGGAACCCAAAGTATTTTCAGAGTTGCCTGTTCCTAAAACAAGTTAAAAGCAGATTCCCAAATGAAGCTGCAAGTCAGGTTAAGATCTGAGAGTTACCAGAAGAAAATCTTACATAACACTATTTGTAAATATAAATTCTATTACCTCAGACATATTGAAAAATGATTTCAGTTTCTCCACAATAGATAAACAAACATTCAAAGACAAAATTCTCGTATTTGGCCAGATTTGGGGAAGAAGTCAGCTCTAAAGCTTTCTTCACCTCATAGTGTGTGGTGTGTATGTGTTTGAGAGAGAGAGAGAGAGAGAGAGAGAAAGAAAAATATAATTTAATTCCAGAAGCTAAATATGCTAGTAGGTAATCAAAACTAGATTAACAAGATGAAATGTAACATTTTATCTTTAACCTACATTTTCATTTGTGTGGTCCAGCACCACAAATTTAAATTAGTATTCAATGATTGTGCATTAATATTGATTCATAAAAACTATTATTAATTAATATTTGATTGCTAAGTTATCATTCTATGCACAATGCAAAATAATATACATTAGTCATGACACATATTTTAACTTATAGATTATGACAAATATTAACAAAAACATTTATTTAATTAGATCCAATTACTGTTATTCAATAATTGAAATAGTAAATTATTTTCCAAATTACTAATACAGTTGAATTTTTTTGGCATCCATATTTAATATATTTGAGAAAGAATTTATCAACTAATTAAAAATAAAATTAAAGGTTTAAATTATTTAAATCAGAATATAAGCAGATTTTAAATTCCTGGGCATGAGGGAGATATGAGAATTTAAGTGAAGGTCATCTTAAAATCATTAGAATATCAATAAAGTGGCTTCTCTGAATGTAATTAAAAATAACAACTAATGCTTTTTCTACTTATAAGTTTGTTTTATACAAGGTATTTATTTTACAATACTAACATTAAAGACTATCACACAGATTATCTGAAGTGTTTATAGTTTTTTATTATTTTTAAAAAGTCAGTTGCTATAGTCTTTATAACAACCATTAACTATCACCTAAGCAGTAATTATCCATAGAGTAGAGTAGATTAGCTTGTCTCACTCAAATTCTTTTCTCACAAAAGACAAGGTCAAAACAATTGGTGATAAAACAGGTGTCCAGAATAGGCAAGTTTTCTCTGATCCACTATGAACCAGGATTTCAGTAAGTTTTAAGGTACATGCTTTTACAAAGACTCTATAGCTAATATGGGGTGGCTAAATTTGGTGTCATAACACCAAATAATATTTTAATCCTAAGATTAAATTTCCCACAATATTAATTGCAGGAAAAAAAACATGAATATCCAAGACTTCACAGAAAAACAAGTTTTACATTGACTTCCAGCTGAGCAAAGACCATCTTTCTCTTAAGAGCAAAAGGAAACTTACACTTATGTCACTTGCAAATTTATTTAAACAAATGCATAATAAAATTTCTCTTTCCTATCTGCTTCAAAACAAGTAGAGTAAATTCTAAAGTTTTTTTTTTTTTAAAAATGTCATTTCTATATTAATTTCACAGTGACAAAAAAAAACTTTAAAAATGCTATAAAAAAAAAGAAAATGAATTGATGTCACAACTAATGTGGACACAAATAAATCTTCAATTAAACTTCATTCATCTTTTTTCTAACAGTCATCTTAATATGTCATAAATGCTTTTAAAATAATTGACCAAATTCTTAAGAGAAAAATTTAAGCAATAACTACTTGCCAAAAACAGTTATTTTCCTCCCTGTTGTAGTCAATGAACAGTGAACACACATATCATTCCTAACTGATCAATTTCTTTATCTACTGAATATAACATCAATCAGCAATGGGGAAAAATTTTATATCCATATTAACCATATATTATATATATATATATATATATATATATATATATATATATATGTGTGTGTATGTATGTATATATATATATATAATCACATCAAACATTATTTTAAAAGTGATAAAAATGTCAGGAAATACATTACTTTAAAAATTAGAGGCACTTCCAAAGATTGAACAAAAAATGAGCATGCATGATGAAAAAAATGTTCAAAACTTAATAAAAACAAAGTTTTATCAGAAAAATGTTTGTTATTAAGACCAAAGGATTTTTTATGGAAAAATTATTTTTTAATCCTTTATTTTTTAAACCATCAAAATTTTGGTTAAAAATCTTGTTTTTTTGGTATCAAAGGGAGACCATAAATTAGTATGAAAAATTTCAGCATCTATTTCCAGTAAAAATACATCGATTTGGAAATTATTATAAAAATCAGATAATTGTCAGATTTTAATGAAACTTTCAGTACTTATTCACAAGTGAAATTATTTTTTTTTAAAATGTTTCTTTTTTTAAAAAAACTTGATTTCATTTTTTTTTTTTTTTTTACATCTGTTACCTGCCACTTATCTAATATTATGAAAGTTCAATAAATTATTTTTTATAGCATTTAATGTTTAAGTTATAAGGTCTTACAATAATTTAAATCATCAATTTCTTTTGGGTCAAACAGGACCCCAGTTAAAGAAAATCTACTCTGAATCATGAAATAAAAAAAATAAAAAAATGAAATAAAACCAAAACATTATTTAATTAGAAATGCCTTTAATTGTTTTTATGAATAAAATGTCAGGACACTATTGTCTTAAGAAAAAAATTTTTCGATGAATGAATTTTTACAAGAATTTACTTTTTAAATTTTAATTATGATAATTTATAAAGTTTTAAATCTTTTAAAATTCTGTATTAATTTGTATCAGAAAAGTGATATTGTTATTAAATAAAAACTATATTTATTAATCATACATACCACACTTTGTAGATAAATGAGGAGTGAAAATAGACAAAAAATATATGTATATACATAAAATGAAAACAAGGTCAAGTGCTTCAACCAAAAAAAAAAAGCAGCAGCTGCCCCAAACAATTCCCAACACCCTATAGTATATGATTCATGAAATAGTTTGTTTCTTTGGGGGGGGGGTCTTTTAAACTGTAAAAGCAATTATAAAAAAATTCTGCACTTTTTTTTTTTTTACATAAAAGTTTTACTTTAAATAACACATTTCATTCATCTATATATTTTTGCAACAGCTTACTGTTAAAACAATGGTCACACAACATGCAAGTATAAAATGAGTATTTTTAGAATATTTAATAGTATTTCTTTCTAAATAAGACATACTGCTTTTAACATAATACCTCTCGTTTGGATAAAATGCAAACAGACTTTGCTTTAAAAATCTTCACAATAATCAGACTGTTTTCCTTATCTTGAAGGCTTGAATTCTTTTGGTACCTTTTTATTTTTATTGCTACTAGTAACTCAGGATAAAATTATCACAAATTACTTATGTCATAAACTCATTGTAAAATTTCAAAATATTAAGGTGTGAATTAATGCCTTTGTTAGAAAAAAAAACAACTGTATATATTTTTATGAATTTCAGTGAACTTTTTCAATACTACCAATTATATTAAATTAAGTCTTTTAAATTCTAATTAAGACACAACTATCTTTAGCATTGAATAATTACTGCACCTGCATTTAGATAATATACTAATCAAAATATTTATTCAAAATTCATTGTTTGAATAATTGTTTCTATTGCAAACAAATTAATGTAAGCAATTTAATATTATTAATGTTTATTAATGTAAACAATTCTAAAATTACCAGAAAAAGTTATTGAAAATTATAACAGTACAAATAGACATCCTAAATTTACAAACCTAATCAGCTTAGTTAATGATAATGTGATCCTATTTGATATTTTTTTTATAAAAACACTTATTCTGCTTGTTGAGATATTATTCACGTTAATTTAATGAGCTTACTCTCCCAGGCTGGCTCAAGGCATGTTGGAAGAGAGCGTTTGATTATTTTCCTGCAGTAGGTTGGCATTCTTTCTGCAGTAGACTGGTTGCCAACCAAGGATATAGAACCCAATCTGTCCTGCTATTTAATACATAGCTAGAGGGAAAAGAGATGGATTCATACATTT
This sequence comes from Acanthosepion lycidas, assembly GCA_963932145.1. Taxonomy (NCBI): domain Eukaryota; kingdom Metazoa; phylum Mollusca; class Cephalopoda; order Sepiida; family Sepiidae; genus Acanthosepion; species Acanthosepion lycidas. The sequence goes on along the minus strand of OZ010616.1, from coordinate 59,809,925 downwards.
CCTAAGAGTATTTGTACACAAATGAATCTAATAAATTCAACTGGAATTCAAAGTCAGTTTCCTAATTTCTCATTCTGAGCAGATATTCATTACACCACAACACACATCGCTTTAATATGCTAAAGAATAAAAGATGAAGTGTAGTGATAATCAAATGTATAAATCATGTCTTTCCTAATTATTCTTCATAATACTCTGATGCAACTATATAATGCTATAAAACTAGATATCAGACTGCCTATAATGTGATAAAGACAAAAATATAAAAGTGAGTAGTGTTCAAATTTAATATAGATATAATATAGAAAAATTGAAGCATACAAACTGATATGAATATTTTATATATATATATATATATATATATATATATATATATATATATATATATATATATATATAAAACATTATTCAGATCAGTTTGTATGCTTCACTTATATATTTTAGGCAGCATATCTTTATTCAAACATGTTTCACTGAATAATGTAGACATATTATGTCTATTTATTTTAATAATGATCCTTTCCAATTCTCAATGAATGGATGAATTACAAGGACAAACTTATAACTGTGATAAAATCTGCATTTGGTTGTGATGTTGATTATTAAAAACATGCTCTGTTATAATTATTTCAAAATTTTAAATTTTTCCATTGTAGCTATGAGAGTTTTTGCAAAACAAGCATCCCAATATAAGGGAGGAACCAGAAATTTGAAGAATTGCAAAATGGCATTAAATGTTTGTTACATGCACTTCAGCACATTACTGCTGCACTCGTAATAAATTTTATTGAGCATTGGTTAATTTTGATATAGAGGTCCTCAAGAAATTTAAATTTTTGTTTATTATTTTTTGAGGTGCAATATATTGGTATTGTCAAAAAGTATTTTCCCTGTATTGTGAGGGTGAACAGGACTGTGTTCTTAGATGTTGTGCCGTAGAAATTACATATATACATACATTTTATATATATATATATGTGCAATTACTTCACCCAATACAATGTCCAAGGACAACTCATGGTGGAAAGTTACTGAGCGAGATTGTGTTAAGGAGGAGGGAGAAGGGATTAAAAAGTGCACATTAGTAGGTCATGTAGGATAGATATCCGTTGACTTTGAAGAGGCCAAGATTGTAGTTGTCAGAGAAGCATCCTCTCGGGAGTTTGTTCCACAAAGTAACAGTTCTGGGGAAGAAACTGAATGGGACTTATCCTTATTAAAAGAACATAAGAAGAGGGATGATTTACCACCGTGAATATGGCATGGTGGGTGTCCCAAATGTGTAGGTCTGAGCTGGTGGAACTAAGAAATATAATTCATCTGAACACCTGCCTTAGCAATAGCGATAGAGTAGTGAGAGGCTAGCAATGTTTCATCTGTTGGATAAGGGTTGCAGGTTGAAGAATAATTAATCACTCACAAGGCCGAGTAATTGCTTTTGAACTCTGTCAATTCCAGACAGCACCACTCAAATGTTATTAATGGATTGGGTTACATTTTTATAGGAACTACTGCATATATTTAAAAAGATTTAAGTTTTATTAAAAAAAAAAGAAAAAAAAATTATTTTAAAAACTAGGCACACTGTCAAGTATGTACACAATTACAACTGGTTTATGAAGCTTGCAACCCTTTACACTACAGTAGTCAGAATCCATTAAAAATATCTATAATATCTATATTTAAATGCTTAAATTGATTCTGTGATAGATATGCACATACTTGTTTGATCTAGCATGATTTAGACCACTCAGTCATAAAAAGTGTCACAGCCCAGCAAAATGGAACATCCATTTGTGTATGCTTGCATGTATACATGCACAAGTTCCAACAAAGAGTTTTAAAAACTACCAGGTTTAATAATAAAAGGTTTTAACAAAAAAGTAAATTAGCAATCAAAGTAATATTACCTTATTTATATTAATTTCAATCTGACACTGAAAATTTCTATCATTTCCAGGTAAATAAAATAAAGTAATTAATTGATGGTTTAGCTTGAGTATGATAAATTATTGATATTTTTTTAGGGTTTATCAACCCTTTGTGGGCTATTTAAAACTAAAACATTTTGGTTAGAGGAAGTCATTTATATTATCCAGTGTACTCAAGCAGTCCCCCATGTAAGTACTAACCAGGGTTGGCACTGCTTAACTTCAGTGATCAAATGAGAATCTGTGTTTTTAACATGATTTGACTGTAAACTGGATATAATAAAGGCTCTTGCAGACAACAAAGAAAAAAATAAATCATCTTTTTTTTTCAAATTGTTTTTCAGTATTTTTAAAGCAATACAAGTGTAAAGTAATGAAGTGTTATTTCATATATTAAATTACAAGTAAAAAATTTTTTTTCAATATAGAAAAAAATATCTTATTTTCTGTTTCTTTTTAATCATTTAACCCCAAGCAAGATAATAAAGCCACTACTGAGTATTAGAAAATGAGAAAAAAAAAATCACTATTAAGGAGAGAGATCAATATGCAGAAATATTGTTGCATTTGAAAGAACAAGTATGAACTTAACATTATCAATTCATATTAATTTTAATAATATCAAGAGAAACTTGGATTTAGTAGTTAATTTAAAGAATCATAATTTGGGTTAAAAAGTAAAAAACATAGCACAAATATTTATTTACCCTTTATTTTTTAACAATTGGTTTTGTCATTGTTACATTGTTAAACAGATTTTGGATGATATATTCTTCAGCCTTCTACAAATTTACATTGCACTTAAATCTGTAAGAATCAATTAGTATTTTTATAATTAAATTACACCTTACATTTCTTCACTAGATCATAGTCATTAGTCACAGTAATATACTATGTTTAATATTAAAAACATGCTATAATGAACGAGCAATCAACTCTTATAAAAAAAATTGCTTTCTTGTTTCCCCAATACTTGGGAGAAGTAGGGAAGATGAAGTTCCCAGTTAGATAACTGAAATTATAATGGCCCTGTGTTGACTGATGGCCCTGATAAAGTAAGTATTTTACCCACAAAGATTAGCACTGGCCATAACCCTTGGAAATCGTATTTCCCGCAAAGCGCTGCGCATGCTTATTAACCTTCGTTTCGTTTCTAGAAACTTACTTTTTTTAAGATAGGTACTATATTTATTTATTTTTTTTTTTTTTTGCTTGAAGAGTCGTAGCCATGGGCGCATTCGAGTATGTTTGTATTTAAACAAAACTCAAAAAAAGTAAAACTATACTTTTTACTGTTTTTAAACTTGTGCGTACGTTAGTAGTATTGAAATAAGCAGCACCAAATGATTTTTTTGTTTCATTTTTACACAGTTTAACAAAAAAAATAAAAATAACGCAAATGAAATTGATCACAAAATATACATTTTTAAATTTTTATTATTTCATTTTGGCAGTTAAATCTTTACGTCCGTAGCTAAGCAAATTGACAATGTTCGCTTGATAAAGAATATAAATTATGTCGTACAAAGTACAGAGGACTTCTAAGAGAACATTTCATTCTTTGTTTAAGTGGGGGGAAAAAAAAGAAAAGACTTTGAATACAATTAAGTATAAGTAGTAATTAAAAAGTATGACAAGCAAAGAGAAGACGTGTCTTTTATAATTTAACTAACAACATGTATACGAATTGTTTAAGAAGAACAAGATCAAAAATGAGAATGGGATATTTTTGTTAGACACGTGTTTCTTTATTTTTATAGTGTTGTACCCTATTCATTATTCCTTAAAGGGAATAATTAGGAAAATAAACCTAGCCCGCAGCATAGACGGATGTCTTTAAAGGAAAATAAAATCCATTTTGCGAATGTGATATTTCCATATATATCACAAAAAATGTGTTGTGCAATCAGACAGGTAATTTTATTTTTTAAAAATTAAGATAAAAAAAAGATTCTAAATAATTGTTTCCTTAATTCATTAAGATCAAGTCTAGACTTGTGAAGCTGAAGAATGTAAAGAATGAATAACATGCTGATAATGAAAAATACGGAAATAGCTTATTTGTAAATATACTACTAAAAAATTTAAGTGTGATCGACAACCATTAGCTGGGCAAGATTAAGGCTTGTTGATGCGGATTGCATATAAAAATAATTTACATGACAATAACATAATGATGTCAACAAATAAATCTTTTGGATATCGAGAATAAGAAATAATATTGTAATACTCACACATTATAAACTGATGAATGAATCGTTAGTATTTGGAGAAGAAAATTAAGAACTGCACAAATAACAGACGACGAATCGCCATGATCGTTTGTTAGTCACGTGTTTCCCTTTCTATATGCAAAGAAATATAATTAAATTATTTTTATTTGTTTGGCATTTTAGTATTCAAAGTTCAATTTTTTAAATTAGATTCTTTTAAATATGCAAATAAAATGTATTAAGTAAAAAATTTGTATTAGTGTCCTTCGGGTTTGAGAATAGATCTAAATAAAGAAACTTTTAATTTTTTTTCTTTTTCAAACTTTAACTTATTTTAATATTTTATGGATTTTTTGTTTAAAAATGTGTAAATGAGAATTAATTGTAGGCATGCTGTCGCAAATATTAAAATTTAAAAAAAGTTCTGTTGGTTACTTTTTCATGTGTGGCTAGAGATTATTTACATGGAGAAAGCAGATAGGAAGGGGTGTTTTAAACAGAACGAGGTCAGTTTACATTTTGAATCGAGGCTTAGCAGACGAGACGCGGAGAGTTCTGTAAGAGGAAAGATGGCGACACCGAAACGCAAAGAAAATTCACCAAAAAAGTCGAAAAAGATCTATGAAGCTAAGGGTAAGAGATTTAAAAGTTTCTGACATTACTCAATAACAATGTATAAGCGACTGGAAATATTCTGAAGCTTTTATATACTTTGTTCGCGCAGCATAGATCATGTCGGCTGCTAGCGGGAAGAAGTGGTTTTGTGTGTAAGTGTTGAAATCTTTGTAAACTAAATGTTACGTTTAGAATAATTTTTTTTCATTTTAGGAGATATTTGTTTATTAAGTAACCAGAAAAAACAACTACAGTTATTTTTTCTTGATTTGACATACCAGTCTTATAGTGTGTTTCGTCTGCTTTTTTAAAAAGTCAAGAAATTACAAAAACTATTTTCTCCCGCGAGCCTGAACAGACGATTAAATATGGCGTCGTCAACATGTTGTTAGTCCGGCATAAAGAGTTAGGCAAGAGTTTTGTCTTAATTTAATGCATCATTATTAGAGACCATCAATTAGAAGCAAGAATTTTATACCTAGGTTTGTTTTAAATTTTAAATATTTGACCTACAGGATATCGACTTGTAGTTAGCTAGAGACTTTGTTTTATTTTTTTATTTTTTTTTTTTTTCTTCTTCATCTTCCGGTAAGAGATAAAGCTTGACTACGAATCTGTGTGTGTCTGTGTGTGTGTCTCTCTCTCTCCCCCCTCCCTCTTTCACATTACTCCTTGCCTATCTTTTCCTCCCTAAGAAAGCTTCATTCACTGTCAGTTGATCAATAACAGACAAGAAAGACCACGTGCAATTTCATGAATAGTTCGACAAACTTTTGCGCAAACACATAGAAAGTTTTCTATAAATTCTATAATTTTAATTTAAAAATGATACTTGTTACTTTCTATGTTATCTGATGTATGATATTGTCATTTTCGATGGGATAAATTCTTGGGGTTAGCATCTTTTATCGTCTTTTCTTTTTGTTTTCCGTTTTCGTCAAAGAATCTTCTTCCATATTATAATAATTATTTTTAGTATTGGGTCCTTTTAAAAACTGTACTTATTTATTTTTCATGTAAATGCATGTTCTATTTTAGAATTTTATTGTAAAAACTTCTTCACATTGATTATGACAATTTTATTTTTATAATTTTATTTATTTTTACAGTTTTTTAAACTGACAGCCGGTTTGTTTAAATGTAACAACACTTTTTTTATAAGGAGGATACTTTTTCACATTTCATTTTTAGAGATTCAAATGTCTAAAAAAATTTGAAAACGACGATGCACTAGAAAATATTTTCAATGCTAAAATTGAATGAAGATGCACTAATTAAGAGAAGTCACTAAAATATTTTCCATGTCGTATTTAAATATTTGTTAGTAAAAACTCTCTTTATTTTTGCACCTCCAAAAAACAAAATTAATTTTTAATTAGAAAAATTCACAGACAACTTTAAAATAAAAAAAAATATATGCATTATTAGAAAATGCAGTTTGATTTTTATCACATTTAAATCTGAAGTGGAATTTGCTAATTTCAGTGAGTAGCTTCTGTGATCATAAAAATATTTTTAAAAATTTTGAGGAACTTTATTTTTTATTTTTATCTATTGAGAACATTTTATTTTTGAAGCTTAGTTTTAAAAATATGAATAAGGCTTGTTTATAAAATGGCTTGCTTGATGTATTGTATATTGTTGTTAATGCTATAAATGAGGTAACTTTAACATTTTCAGGTTTTACTTTTTAAAAGTAAATACAAAATGTCATAGCCATTTGATTAAACCAAAATATTTAAGAATATTATAAATCAAATCAACTTAAATTCATATAGAAGTTAACTAAATTCAAAATTAAGTTTCTCTTTTCCTTTCAGATTAGCTTATCTGATTTTGTGTGTATATTTTTTGTGTGCGCCATTGAGGTGTTAATGTTAGTTTCATTATTTCTCTAATATGCCATAATTCATCATCCTTAATTGTTTCTAAAAACAAATTTAGAACAAAGAAAGATCAACAAGATTTGTCAGAACGTTTTTTTTTTTTTTGTTTTATTCATTTTTTTCTATTTTTTTTTTTTTTTTTTTTAATTTACAGACAGTTCAATTCCAAGTAGGCCAAGAAGAGTTTTTGAGGAAAATATGACCAGATTACAAGAAGTAACTAATGGTTCATCTAATGAGCAAGCTTCTTATATGTCCCTGGATGTTTTAGCACAAGTGGCAACTGATAAATTAAGAGATGATCTTAAATTGCAGCCAAAAGTAACACCAAAAAAGGTATGTTTATCTTAGTACTTATTCATTTTATGCTGATATTTGCATTTAAAATACATAAATTTTGTAAATAAAAAAGAAAAAGTATACTTATTGAAATAAATATTTTCTTTGAATAGTAAATTGTGTAGCTTTTGCTTTGATTCCAATATATACATACCAAAATTACATGGACTATTTCAATGTATAATGTTTATCAAATGTTAACAGAAAGTTACTTCTTGTTTGTGTATAATTGAACTTAATAGTAACTAACTGAGTGAATTTTTATACATAGGAGATGATATTTAAATATACAAAGTAAGATATTTTAGGTGTTCTTTTGAATATCTAAGTCTTTTATAAATTTGAAATAGATTTATCTTTCATTACAATCTGATTTATAGTCATTTTCTGATTAATTCTTGATTTATCATTTATTTTTGAGAGTTATAATAAAAAGTTACAGAAATAAGATGAAAGATTTGAAGAAAATGATAACAAAGAAGTCTGTACACTATTTTGTAACATGATGAAATTTATTTACAGGTATCTAAACGAAGTATCCAGTGTCTTGAGATATTAAACTTGGAGCAAATCCAGTCTTTATCCAACAAAGCATTGCTCAATTTTTTCTCTGAAATGACATGCAATGAAATGACCAAAAATTTCACTTATCAATGTTACTTGATGCCAGAAAAATGTCAAGAAAAATTCACTAGTTTTGGTCATGAAACCAAAGCTAAAATTCATATGCAAACACACTTAAACAGCCATATTGAACAACTTGCACGAGAGGCAAATGGTAAATATTTAATTTAGTTTTTTGCTTTTTTAATGTCCAATACATATTTACTTTATCTGCAATATTATATTTGAGATCTGGTAAATTATTTAAATTTTTTTCTTCAGATCCAGAAAGACAATATAGATTCATTTTTACAGCTGAGCCTCTACATGTCCGAAACAGAAAATTATCCAGTAAGTTCCACTTATTCTGTTTTTCTAATGACTTTTAAATATAGCATAACAAATATTTCTAATATTTGAAATTCATTTTACTTTTTTTTTTCCTTTTCCAGTTAAAGAAGCTGAAAAGGCCAGGAAGAAGAAGTCTATATCCACTAATAACAGCTCAGTCAATGGAAGCAATGCCAGTCGTGTTAAGAATAACAAATCTTTTACTGCTCTGAAATCAAATAAAGAAATTTCTCGAGAAAATAAAGCACCTGCACCTAAAATATTGGAAACAGAAAAAGATATTAAAAACTGTGTGACACGGCAAAAAAATTCAAAGATTTCTGACCCACTTGTGAAGTTTCACACACCTAAAAAGAATATGCCAGCTCATCGATATAGCAAAAAACAAAATCCAAAAGAGACTTTGAATTGTAGAAAAAAGATTACAACCAAAAAATCCTCTTGTACAGAGAACAAAACAACTGAGGATAGTGACAGCAAAGAAAAAGAAACAGAATTTTCTGATGAAAAAAATGAAGAGACTGATCCATATCAGCAAATCAAAGCAAATGAACTTTTTATAATTGACCTATTAAACAAGAATCAACCTCATCATGACCATTGTTATACAACTATTTTTGGCAAAAAAAGGGCGCTAGAGACAGGACCACTTGATTCTGAAGGAGATGCTGATGATAAAAATGTTGAAAAGCACACCAAAAAAAATCCAATATTAGAAATAATTGCTAAATGTGAAAATGGATACATGGTAGCATCTGAAGAAATACTTGGGGTTAATGGTAAACCAAAGGATTCAGAATCAGACGACGAATATGAACCAAGTAAGTTATCTCTTATGTTTAGTTATTATTTCCAAACGAAGAACTATTGTTCTGTAACTAATTCAAATATTTAATTTTTTTATAGCTGAGGCTGCAAAACCAGTGACATCTTGTGAACAAAGTAAGTCTTGTGAAATCTTTTGTTTTCGTTTATCATTGATGTTGTTACTTTTTACATACAACAGGGTACTGAAAAGTTTGTGTTTTGACCCACTCCTGGACCGATTAGACATTACAATATTTTTTATCCCATTGTTGTTAGACTTCAAAATTATCAGCATCCACCTCATTTTAACATTGTTAACAGCTCTAAACTTTATTTTTGTAGATGGAAATATTGCTGCTGCACATTGTGGACAAAGTAGGTTCAAATTTTATATTCCTGTTATTTTTATAATTACTAATTGATTACATTCTAAATTTTGTAGTAATATTCTTTGCTTTCCAAAAATGTTTTTATTTCATTAACCATTAAGTAAACTCCTCATTTCTAATTCTTAAAAGCAAGTTTTTCAGACTTTGAATATAATTCTTTCATAATTTTTTCACTGAAATTATTAAGTAATCTAAAGTGAAGTAATCATAATGTGTAATTATTTATACTTGCATACATTCTACATTTTGTATTTATGGGACTTATAAAGATAATAGTGTTAACATATTCATCTAAAATAATTCAGTCTCATTTCTCTTCTGAAATTTATTAAATAAAAATTTAAAAATCAGGAAAAAGACTTCCTCTATATGCCACTTTTCTATTTTTTTTAATGAAGAATAAGGTTTGGTATTGTTAGTTTTGCTTTACCTACAATCTTTTGTATTCTACATTGCTACCATCATTTTCATTACATTAATAGTGAATCACACATAGAAAAACAGTCTAGTAGGTTCTTCTAAATTTATGGAAACAGCAAATCAAAGTAACTAACAGAACCATGACAATGCCAATGATTCTCCATACATGATATGCATATTTGGAGTTTGTCTACTGTCTCTTGCATTTATTATATTTAAGTCATATCTTAATTTGATAGGTAGATTAATTGAGCAAAAAATATCAAGCATAAAACTTTACAAGTTATTTTTCCACTTCATAGTACTTCCTTTATAAATTATATTTTTTATGTATGCTGACATAAGAGTTGTCACAAAACATTCTAAAACAATGTTTTTGAATGAAGTTAGTAATATAAAAAAAAAACAAAAGAACTCTAATTTCATCTAACAAAGTTTTTAGGCAAACTTAATATAATTACTATCAAAAAATTGTTTCCAGAATCACTTAGAATAGTACTGGAAATCATTTTATGGCATCAGCACAAAGGAATTTGTAGCTTGTATGTGTCTAAGATTTCTCCACAATATAAACATCATTTTTTTTTTTTTTTTTTTTTTTTTTTTTTTTCATTTACCTTTTATGTTTTCAATTACCTTGAACTTAGTAAATATAAGGTTTTCTTCCCATTAAATATTTCCTGTTTGAATATTTTAGAACCATACCCACCTATGCCAAAATCAGAATTAGCTAAAAAAGGAAAAATGAATGTTCCTGAAGAAGAGGAACCTTACAGTGATGAAGCTGAAGAGCTTGCTACATCCAAAAAAAAAAAGAAAGATACTGAAAAATATGCAAATGAATGGGAACGAGTAAGTTTCACTATAGTATTTTTTTCTCAAATTTACCCTAGTTTTTATTTAGGAAAATTTTTTTATTCATTTTTGTAATATTTTGCACTTTATAAAATTATTCTTGAAATTTGACTAAAATATTCAAGTATATATTTGACTAAATTAGCTTTTTTTTTTTTTTTTTCTTTCCCCCCAGAAAATAGCTTTACGCTGTATTAGAGAACTTAAAAATCGAAAGAAAGATGATAAAATTCCTCTTGTTTGTCAGATATGCTGTGATAAAACATTCACAGCTAGTGCTACTCTGATGTATCATTATCGCAGTCATGCAGGTTTGTATTTTACAGTATTTTTTTGCAAACTATAACGCATAATAAGAATCATGTTTTGGGATTTCTTCCACTTTCATTGTGTTTTTGTTTTTTGTTTTATTATTATTATTATTATAAATAACTATATAGATTTATTTTAATCTGAAATAAAATCATTTAATTTTTCAGGAATAAAACCATTCATATGTGTTCTTTGCTTGACAACTTTTACAAGACAGCACAGTTTAAATTATCATATGCTAATTCATAACAATCAAAGTCGTTTCACCTGTGCAGATTGTGGTAGGAAATTTAGACATCCAAGCCACTTCAAGGTAAATCTTTTTTCTTTGTTTTTCTTCACACTTAGTATAAGATTTAATTTTAAAGAATTCTTACATCTAACTGTTAATTTGAAATGCATAATTTTTTTTAATTTGAAATACTATGTAAATTTTTTAACTTAAAAAAATACCAATGCATTCCTGAAGTTACAAATTTATCTAATTTTTTTTTTTTTTTTTTTTTTAAAGGAACATCTTCGTCGTCACACTGGAGAAACTCCATTTACTTGTGCAGACTGCTCACAAAAGTTTAAGACCAGAAATACATATAAACGTCATTTAAAAACTAGGCATGGTAAACTTCTTACTGCTAATGGAATTTCTGTTTTATCAAATGAAGAATTTCAGAAGGTCAGGACCAAGCCTTACAAAAAATTCAATAATATCAAAGAAATTGAACAAAGTGCACAGTTGCCTTCTCCAGATGTTAGCCCAGAGATTAAATGTGAAAAGAGTAATCTGCCAACAACCTTTACGACTACAACTACTATAACAACAATTGCTTCTTCTACTAATCTTGTATCCACTACCAACTCTACGAATACTGTAACTCCATCAACTTCAACTGATAAATCCTTGTATGTCCCTATTGAAATTATTGTAAAAAACTAGAGAAACAAATGGAAGATTTTTGTTTTCTTTTTCTGTTATTGAACAATAATTCATTACCTGTGTATAAATGAAATGAAGAATTTAGATAGGTGTATAGATCTAAGATTTTCCTCTTCTGTGTCTTATTTCCACCAACTCCCATTCCCAATGCCAAATAACAATAGTACTCCAAATACACTTTATTATTTGGCTGTCTACTCAAACAAGTTGTCATCAAATATCTTATATTTTTTCTGGAAAATTGAAAAACTTCAAAAATGTATTTCTATTTTTAACATGTTGCATTGATAAAAGTTTTACATTCAGAGTAAGATTATTTTTAAAGTTTTTGCTAATATAGGACAGATCAAAATCTTATTGTTTGTGTGATGATTTCCCAACCTCCCCATCCCACCCTCTTGATCCAGGTGTACTATCATAAGTTTTAAATTTTGAAAGTATTTGATAAATTTCTTCTGGATCTCAAAGATGATGTAGTTACATAAACTACATAATAGATAAGTGCCTGGAAAAAAAAATTGATGATTTAATACCTCATCTAACAATTTTTTTAGATACTAATACTAAAGTTGCTTATGTACTTATTACATACTTTCTTTTTTTTTTTTTTTTTTTTTTTTTTTTTTTTTTTCACTTCACACTGTATGTTTATTTTATATATATATATATATATATATATAATCACAGAAATTAACTAAGTATGATTCTGTTTAGCTAACTTTTAATTCCTCAAGATGTATTTCTATTGTTAGTCTTAAAACAATATTTGGCCACATCAATATATGTATAGGTCATATAGTGATAAATTATAATGAATTCATTACAAAAACTGCTCTAAACTATTAGCATTATTCAGGAGTGGAATAAAATGCTGAAAAGTTTAATTCAATTTATTAAAATTGAAACCAGTATTCAAATGTTAGTTCCATCAAAAATGAAACAAAACCATTTCTAATCTGACATGGCAGTTTTCTTTGCAATCTCCCGAAATGTCTCATTTCAGTATGGAATTTTCAAATCCAAATACTGTATTTTTCCTTTTATTTAAAAAGTAACAAAGCAAAAAAAAAAAAAGGAACAAATAGCAATTGTCTTTGGCTGATACAGCTTTACTTGTACATATATTGTACATTTATTTTATAAACTTACTCATTCAGAGCTGTCTTCCTCCTTGAATATTCAGTAGGAAATTTTGCATTGTTTTTAATCAAAGTAAGGTTGTGAACTTAATCTCTTCAGTGTTTTTTGTTTGTTTGTTTTTTGTTTTTTTTTTCCATTTTGTGTCAAAGTAGGCAATTTGTAATGTTATGTTGTCCTATTTCTAATGCCAGTTTATTAATTCGCCTTCAATTTTTTTCTTCACTTGCAAATTCAAGCAGATAGTTTTTTTTTTTTTTTTTTTTTTTTTTTTTTTTTTTTTGGTTTTTAGATTATTACTATATCATTGCTCCAACAATAAATCATTAACAATTAATTCTTTGAATTCAAATTTGGAAACATGAATTTATTGTGGCAATTATTACTAATATTTGTTTTTATTATTATTATTAAAAAACACTTGCACATATTTTCTGTTTGGTTTCCAAAAAGGATGTTTAAGTAATAAACCTATTATAATAGGAGGAAGGAGTTTCTGATTTGATGTTTTGGTTAATTTGGTATCTATTTGGGAACATAGTTATGAACATATGACACTGAATCTTTTGTGAAAAGTCAGTAACTGTGAGAATTGTTCAATTTTTGCCCCTTTTCAATTTGAATGAACAGATTCCTAAGGAATGAAAATTGTTAAAATGTAGATTTTGTGCCTTTCCACACATCTGTTTTCAAAAGAGAAAACTAGAATGATCTAGAAGTCATTATGTATACATGTTTGGATGTATGTGATATAAGCTCATGAGTGCATATATATATGTGAGTATGATTAAATTACCAGTTCTCACAAATTTTCATAACCATCAGTCCTACCTACTTGCCTTTAAGTTTCGATTCTTAAAGTGGTTCTTAATTTTGCATAAAATTTTAGATGCTCATACCGCTTAGTTATAAGTCATGATGTTTGGACATTTACTACTGGTCCTGTTATTTAATATTTTTTTTCTACATGTAGAATAACAGATTTGCTCTATTTGAACTACATTTATCTTTTCCCCTAAAAAAAAATAAAATCTTAATATTGAGAGTTCAGCTTTTTTTTTCTTTTTCTTTAATATCATGCTAGTTGAAATTGAAGTCAGATTTTACTCTTACAGTAATTGTTTTGGGGTAATTACTTTATTTAATAAGTGATAACTTGTTTATATGCCAAGGGAAACTGATATTTAAAATAGCATAAATCATGCATTGTAACTAATTAAAAAAAAATTAACTAATTAAAAATTTTTAAAATTGTAAAATAATACAAATTGATAATTTAAGGTAAAAAAATAACAAATATTTAGCTATCTTACATTAATCATCTCATGCATGTTTAGGTTTTAATTATTAGATTAAGGATAAGTTATTTTGTTTTTTTTCTTTCGGGCTGAACTCTAAAACATTGATTTCAAACATCTTTTGTTGTATGGTATTTTGTTTTAGGAGTTTAAAAATACTTTAAATCATGAACAAAATGAGTAATTTGTTTCTATTTTGTAGTCTTGTATCCTTAAATTTAATAATTTCTTAATACTCTTTATAATTTGTTATCAATAACTGCTTATGTTTGCATTTTCTCTTCACTTTCATTTAATGAAATGTTTTGAGGCTACAAGTGAACAATGGCATTGGGTTATAAATAGAATTAATAAATATATAATCTAGTATTATCTAAACCAGTCATAAATTTAACTGTAATTTCTTTATCTTTGAGAATGTCCGTCCATCATTATATTATGAAACTTTCCTTCAGCATTCATTAACATATTTTGGGAACTGTAATTGTCTCCTTTATTCTAATGGTTGTTCTGTGCATTAACTTTGGGAACAGCTAGTATCACTTTGCAAAATTGTCCTTTCATCACAATTACTGCCCAGAAGAGACAAATGGCAGGAAAATCTATTAATTTGTGAATAAAATCAAAGTATTAAAACCCCACCTGATATTTCAGTAGTTGTCATAAGCCATTTATTCTCCTTTAACTTCTATCCATTCATGGCATATATAACTTTTTTTTTGTTTCGTTTTTCTTCTAAGAAATTACCAGAAATATTTATTTTCATCTTTTTTATTTTTGCCATTGCTTAGATCATCCCTTTCACACACACACACACACATTCAAACATTTGCGCATGGGAAATAATTCTTCTCTCTTCAAATAAAATCCTTTCATATTTTTTCCTGAGATATTTAAAAAATTGTATACACACTTATTTTAACTGCTGGATTGTATAACCATTTTCAAATGCTCTTTAAACAATGCTTAATTTCTAATCCCCCGCCCTTTTTTTTTTCTTCATATCACTGGAAATCTGGTTACAATGCTGAAACGGATTAATAAATTTGTTCCTTTCTTTTTTCTCATTAGCATCTCTCTCGCATTTTATCAAAACCTTTTCTCTGTATATTTATTTTTTTTAACTTTACAATTTACCAAAATATTTGATTTAGTTTTTTTTTTTTTTTTTTTTTTTGTGTATATATGTAATTACACAACTTGATCTTATTTTTCCTATAAAAACATATTTAGAATATATTTATATAAGCATGATACAATTTTTCCTACTGTCATTATTTCATGACATTATTTTTGTAATGTTTAGATACACATTTGTTTATAAAGCAAATTGTTATGAAAAACTACATTTTATATTTCTCTTACAGCCTATCCACAAAATCAAGTTGGCACCAAATTGCAGTAGATATTTACTAAGGTCTAATTTGTGTACACAAGGCCACAATAGTAGGGCACCAAATAAGGATTAGATCTGCAAAATGATCTGCAAATCTAGTTTGTAACAGATTATAGTAAATGCTCACTTGTCTATTCACATGTATATACAGTCATTTCAACCATTGGATAATGGTGAATTCTTGTGATACACTGAAATTGTACAATAAAAATTATATTGAGCATGTGATTAGGCATTATCAATTACTATTATGCAAATTCTAAAGTTAACTTGAATGTGCAAATGAAAGCAGTTTAATTTTGTATCTAATGAGAAAACTATGAAATTTTGAACTTAAAATTTCAGTTAAGAATTTGATAACTTGGTTTTATAAAAAACATTTTTTAATCTCTTAAAAATATTTAAGAATTAAACAAGTTCTTCAAATTCAATTTCACTTTGGGACAGATCTAAATTATACCTGATGTATAACTGCACTGCCTAAATTCATTTATTGCCTCATAGCAAATCTGTTAATAATAATAATCAAATTAATAAGTTAATTTGTCTTTATTTTATTTTTTTAACTAATGATTTCTCTATTCCTTTTATTTCTTCACTTATTTTTTACCTCTATCTTTTGAATTTCAAATTAATGAATTGGATTTTTTCCCCACCTAGTGTTTTTGCTTACTTGTCAATTTTCAAATAAAATTTCTAATTTAAAAAAAAAATTGCAGTGTTACTTATGAACTTCTGGAAAATAAATAGTTTAATAAGTGGGCCTTCTTAACTGCAACATTAAAATATACTTAAGTCATACATACACAGCAACTGCTCTACTGAATTTGCCTTCAATATCAATTGTCATATTTACTTTTTGCCAATGACAGGTTCTTGTACTATATTTGTTCATTCAGTTTGCTTTAATGATATGAATAAAAGCAATGCTGCTCCATGTACAACTTGTAATTCACTGGGGAACTCTCTCTTTTCCTAAGTCATCACTCCTTTAATATATATTTTCATAAATTCACATGTCCACATTAGTTGACTATTACTTTTTTAAAAAGTAAACATTTTTACCAAAATGTGTAATATGTATAAAATATCTATATTTTTCCCAAAATAAATTTTTGCAATAAAAAAAAAAAAAAAACAAAAACAGCCAACTTCCTCAAATTACTACTTTTTGAACTAATGTTTCTTTTTAATGAATATCTTTCGGATTTGAGTAACTTTTTGCTACATTCACAAAATTTTAGTTACTTTTGTAATCCTGCTAAAAGTTCAATTTTATATTTTTTCCAAAGTAAAACATTTTTCTCAATTATTTCTCTACTCGATTCAGAATTCTACTCTTGTATAAAAAATGAAAAACTTTCATGAAATATCCCTTTAATTTTAATTTATTTTTTTTATATAAGATTAGAAATGTTTCAAGTTAAATGTCTAATACCATTATGAATTCATTGCTATAAAATATAAATAAACCTATTCTGTACAAGCTTTCTCTTTCAAAATTTCTCATACATCTTTCTCTTTGAAATAATTTTCTGAAGTTTTTGTTCCCCTTTGAAAAAGTAAAACAAACACCTCTCACTGATTATCCTGTTTGTCATCATCTGTGATAGGCTGAGAAACTTTTTGTTAATGAAGTAGACTTTGTTCATTACAATTTAGTTTCTTATAAATTAAGATCTGGTCCATAACAACTGCAACCTAACAGCCTTCAAACATTTTTTTCCATTTCTTTTCTTTTCACCCTTTTTATTTTTTCCAAAAGTTGTACATACTGAAAGATATACTTTTTTCTATGTAGTATTTTTATATGTGATAGATATTGGTAAAACAAATAATCAAGAAATACCCTTGTTGTGTGTGTGTGTGTGTATATATATATACATACATATATATATATATATACACACACATGTATTTTTTTGACAATAAATATAATCAAAACCATCCTTGTTATGTTATTTATGCAGATGATCATGCAAGAAAATTTACATTTTTGTATTTTTTTTTATTATAAGAACGACTTCCTATAACAGCTACAAATTACAATGACTGTTATCATAATTTATAAATAAATACTTTTATCGAACTAAATTTTTCATCTATTTTACTTATAAGTCATGGCAATAATGAATTTCTACTCCGTTTCAGATAATGTCTTCTCTATTTTTATTTACATGAATTAAGAGTTAAAGTACACGCTATGTTTTAAAATAATATATATAGTATTTGTTTGCATGTTAATTTCTGACACATTAATACTGTTTTTGGTTTATTAATTTTAACTTAGTCTGTTTATCACCTAATTTCATATCAGAATTCAAACATTAACTGTTATTATGGTTGGTATTAATCTGGCTTTGTTTAATAAAGCTCTGTGCAGAAGACAGGATACTACTGCAATAATATACCCTTCATTATATTGCCTTTGTTTCCCTTGAAAAAAAGTTGATCCTAGACAATACATTTAAGATTTTTGCTGATGGCATTCAACATACATTTCAGTTTAGTCTCTGAGATTTCTTTTGTGCATAATCTCAAAGAAAAAAAAATGGATAAAATAAACTTTTTTTTTTTTTTCTTCCAAATTTAATTTAATTGCCAACCATATGCAACTATAAGAAAAGGTTATTTAGCACTCATTTACCAAAAACTTAACATTATTCATTCATATGTACTGAAAACACTATTACCGTAATGTATAAAGCCTAGACTTGATGCTATTTATATTAGCAATGCATTTTATATTGTGTAATTCAATATTGTCTTTTTCTCCCAACAAAATATATTATAGAATACAATTGAATTCTAAATTATACTTAATTTTATAAGATACTAGCAAGCTTTGTTCACTCACTATCACTTGGTAAAGTAAGATATATTCACTACTTGAAATCTTTGAAACAATAATTTTAAATGAACATTTCATTCATAGATTGGCTTCTTAGAGTTAAGGAAAGTTTTACAAATAGTCCAACTGTTGGAGGGAAGAGGTGCAACTGGGGAATAGCTGCACTCTCATTGCACTAGAGAAAGGGATCAGTGCTCGCACAGAGGCCAGTGCAACCAACAGTTGCAGGAGCTCAGGGAATTTTTGTCCTTGGCCCAAGTGTACATGCTCAGGTTCCCCATGTTAAACCCGACCTTGTATCACATCCCATCTCAGTAGGGAGCCAGAGTAAATATCTACTATAAAGTAGTTTGTAACACATTTATCATCTCTCAGTTGCATCTCTGTCTTTGGGCAGAGTGCCCTCAGGGGCGGAGCCATCAAAGTACAGTCAAAACTGAGGAAAATTATACTGAGAGGTGCCCAGCCCTGGGGAACAGCTCCCCAAGGCTGTGCCCTCTTATTGCACAAGAGAGAAGGATTGGTGCTCACACTAGGGCCAGCACAACCAATAGTTGTGGGGACTCAAGGAATTTTTGTCCTAGCCCAGGTGTACACACTTGGGCTCCCCACATTAAACCAACCTTGTGTCTCAACATGACTCTGTGGGGGAGGTCAAGTAAATACCAAATTACTATAAAGTAGTTTGAACATGTTTATTTATTATCTCAAAGTTGCGGCTCTGTCAGAGGACAGAGGCATAACTGAGGAAAATCACACTGAGGCGCCCAGCCCTGGGAAGCAAATGCCTGAAGCTGAACACTCTCATTGCACCAGTGAGAGGGATCAGTGCTCACAAGACCTTTGTAACTGAGGGAATTTTTGTCCTTAGCCCAAGTGTATGTACCCAGGTTCCCCACATTAAACTGTGTGTCACAACATGACTCCATGGGGTATCAGGTAAATACCTAATATAAAGTAGAGCTGGGACTTTTTAATCTCAGCTCCAATTTCACATTTATTGATATAGAGAACATATAGGTTTTACTTAATTAGCTATTATGTTTCTTTAACTCTTCAAATGTTGAATATATAACTGATTCTAATTTGTATTTTCCCCATCTTGACACTATATTAATTTTATCTTATAAATTGTCCCCTGTTCTGTCGCCCATGAAATATTAGGTTGGTGCAAAAATAATGACGTAATAATGTCGTTTTTTGACGTATTTTTTAACGTCAAAAAAACGACATTATTACGTCATTATTTTTGCACCAACCTAATAAAAATTGTATGAAAAATAAAGATCTATGTGCATAAAATCATCTTTAAGTGGCAGCAGAAGAATTATCATTGAACTTTTAAAAGGTAGGCTTAAACATTAATTCAATACTTAAATGCAGTGATCAATTTTGAGTTCTGTAGTTTATTGATGCCTATTGCATCTACTCCTCCCTAGCTATTGTGATGATAGTGCAGCTTTTAAGCTAGTTGCAATTTTAGATACAAAAGGAAAATAAGAGTTACTCTCCTTGAACCATGAAAGCAAAGATAATGACTAGTATAATATATTAATATATATTTTTAACCTTACATAATCTGGCAACCCTAAATCTGAGCTTGATGAAAATTGTTCCTTGCATCTAACTTTTCTAGGCCTTTTGAATGAGCTATGAATCATTGAAATCAGACCAATGGGATTGGAGGAGTTGCTTCAACACATACATTCACTGTACTTTATAAAAGATTTATTTGGAAATCATCTTTTTAAAAATAACTGAATACAAAATAATTTTTATAAAAAATTCTGCATTTAATTTCATATTTGTAGACATTAATTTACCACTACTTGATCTTTAAATTTATGAAGGTTAGTCAATCAATATCTCTAATTACAATGGCTATAATATTAGAAATGCATAAATTATACCAAGAAAGTCTTAAGATTTCAAATCTAATGTTCAGCATAATCTCCAAATCAAGTACGGTATTCTACATTTAAATGAGGCCATGTCTACCCAGCTCGTAGATGCTTCTTGGCTAAGAAAGTAGCCAGGTGCAAGTTTCCTATTTTACTTCATGGCTGGAGAATTGTTTTCATTAGTCTATGGATGTCAAGTTAGTGCTGCTCTTTCCTCAACAGTCTAGAAACAAACTTTTGAAAACCAAGAGAGTACATTAAACTACAGACACTTATGACTCACATGAAGGCTTCAGAGTTTTGAACAAGGGATACTTTTGCCAATTTTCTTCATCCTCATATCCAGCAGCAGCAGCTAATCTGCAACTAGAACCTGACAGTTTTTTCCTTTCTCTTTAGGATTGCAATTAACTATGCTGATCCAATTCCTTACTTTGTTTACATAAACTGTAATCTTTCTATAAATATTCACTAACCTTTCTCCTTCCAAAAACAAATTCTGACTGATCTTTGTTATTTGTCGGCTATTTTAAAGAGGATTATGGATAAGAAAAAAGAAACAGATTTTTCCTTTGAGCTTCCAGACATTTTATGATTTTCTTATTAAAAAATAATAGAATTTTTAACTAATGCATTTAGAATTAAACTAGTGTTACTTTTTGGCTGAGTTTCATATCTTTCATGCAAGCAAGTAACTTACTTTTAAAAAAATCTCTCCCTAATTTTACAAAAATATCCACTTTTCTTTAACCCTAGAACACTGGCCATCAGTTAAAGTTACACCGCTATTAACCATGGGTATATCATACCCGATTTTGAAAATATCAAAAAAAATATTAAATATAAATCTTTATTTAAAATATTTTACATGCAGGCACTTCAAACTTTGTACTTTGAGTTAACATTAATAGGAACTGAAAAACATTATTTAGTTAATAAAATCAGGTACTAAAAATTGTAATTAAAAATAGGGAAATTTGCGCTGGGTATTATATACCCATGGTTAGTGTTCTAGGGTTAAATTGTATATTAAAAAAATCAGCTTTCATAGAAAATCCAGGATTGTATACGAAAACACAAATGTTCCTCTTGATAGAAGATACTTTCTCAAAAATAACTCAAATGTTGAGTTAAGGTGAACTATTAACATCCAAGTCTTTAAAAATGAAAGTGTAGAGATAGAATTCTGTGATAAATCACTGTCTGTAATTCTTGACCAGGAATTTGTCATGTTCTTAATTAACCTTAACAGATCAAAATTTCATATGGATGTAATATTTGCTCCCAAACTTGTTCAGAAATATATAAAAACTGTCGGCTGTATATAACTGCTTTCTCAGATCAGTGGTTAAAAATGAGAATAAGGCCTCTAGATCTTAATGAGGACCATCCTTCTTTAAACCTCTTGGATTGGCACTATAGAATCACAAGCAAAGAACTGTAAAATGGATATCATTTGTAACTCAGAGAAAATATTGATACAATCAAGATGTTGACATTCCACACTACTTCATGTAAAAGGTTAGGATGGAAACCTCCATCAGAACTAGAACAAGTGATAATAGTGGACTTGAAAAACTTATTTTCCTGAAAAATTGTTTCAAGATCAATATTTTATAAATTTCAATCAAAGCTGGTACCGATTCTTCAGTCAATGAATGTTTAATGTTTCTGTATAAGGAAATAGCTAATACTACCATTACCATAAGAAAATGAAGGTAATTAACAGCCCATGGGCTGCATGCTGCCCACAATATTTTTCTATGGCCCACGGAAGCATTCAGTAAAGGAAAAACTTCCAAATCAAAAATGTTCATAAACAGATCACAGTGAACTGCAAGTGTCTTTTTGAACTGAGACTTGCTTTCCTTGTGTCAAAGGAAACTAGTTCTGTGTTTTAATAACCTACTGTGCATGCACCTGTTCATATGCATATGCAGTGAATGTTGATACCCATGTTGCTGGCAATTCTGTCTCATTTCAATTCTGTCTTTGCAACATTAAGATCTGTAATGTTTCGACCCGAGTAAATCTCCTAAAAAGCACAAAATCAGAAAAGAAGGCCGTGCATTTAATGAAGACTGGACACAGAAATTATTTATTCAGTAATTCAGGGAATAAGGCAATGTGTTACTGTGTAACAAGATGGTTGCCGTATTCAAGGGATACAATTTGAAACAATACCACCAAATAAAACATGCCAAAAAATGTCCCTGGAAAAAAGCTGCAGAGTGTTACAAAGCTGAAGAAGCAAGAAACTATATTTACAAAGCAATCAACACCTCAGCACAGTGCTACAGAGGCAAGGTGCATGGTAGCATACAATCTTGCTAAAAACAAGAAGCTATTTTCTGATAGCGAGTTCATTAAGCAGTGCTTGGTAGATTGTACAGATGTCTTGTGACCTGATGCAAGAAGCAAATTTTAAACCATTTCATTATCAACAAGGACTATAGTGTGATGCATAGACTTAATGATGAACCAACAGAACAGCTGAACTCTGTGAACAAAGATTTGGTTTGGTTTTCTTTATCACTGGATAAGAGCACTGATAATCAAGACAACTGCACAGTTACTTATCTTTATCTGTGGAACTGATAAACAATTTTGTCATCACAAAGGAACTACTTGATTTGTAATCAATGAAAAATAGAACAGCTGGTCAGGACTTATTTGAGTGTGTTGTGGCTTGTGTGGAGAAAAGTGGCTTGTCATAAAATAGAATGGCAAATATTACAACAGATGGGGGCAGAACATTTGCTGGAAAAAATGTGGGCATGATTAAACTTTTAGAGAACAAGTTAAAAGCAGAACACCCAGACAGTGATAACTTGTGTTTTCATTGTATTTTGCATCAAAAAAGCCTTTGTAAAGTTGCACTGGACCTAAAGCATGTGGTAGATCCTGTAGTGAGCATGGTGAACACAATCAAAACAAGGGTGCTCAACCATTGACAATTTAAATCTCTGCTTGAATATGGTGGCAGTGTATAGAGATGTGATTTACCACAACAGTTTTCAGTGGTTGAGCCTGGCAAAGTCCTAAAATGGGTTTGGGAATTATAGAATGAAATTATTCTCTTTCTGGACATAAAGATTTCATGTGACTTTGTGACCAAAATGGGATGTGAGGAGTGGAGATATGAGATGATGTTTGCAGCAGATATATTTGAGAAATTAACTGAATTGAATATGACATTACAGGGAAAGGGGTTTTTTGTACATGAAATGATGAGGCATGTGAGCTCATTTAAAACAAAACTATATCTATTTGAAAGGCAACAGATGAGGGCAAGTTTTGTCATTTCTCTTTTTTAGGAAAACAGAAAGTGCCTGCAAGTGTTTCTTCCAAGAATAGGGATCATTTACTAAGTTTGGAGGATGAGGTCACAAGAAGATTTCAGGACTTCAAGAAAATTGAGCTTGAATTCAGTTTGTTATGTCCTTTCACTGCTGATATTCATACAGTAACTGGGGAGGTGCAGCTTGAACTAACTGACATGCAATCAAAACACATGCCAAAAGAAATGTTTAATTCTGTGACATTGACAGAATTTTATAAATCTCTATCTACTGACAAATTTTCATGTGTGAAAATATTTGCTGGAAAAATGTTTTCTGTTTTTGGATCACGTATATTTGTGAGCAAACTTTTTCTTGCATGAAAATCAACAAGAGTAAAAATAAATTCTCTGTGACTGACATAAACTTGCAGGCAGAGATGAGGATCTCAATAAGCAATCTCATTCCTGATTTCAAAAGAATTGTAAAAAATTACTTGTGCTGGCTGATGTGTAATTTGAACATAAATAAATTTACTGAAACCTTTTCTGTGTACCATTATTGTTTTAGTTTTAATTATTATTATTATACAATTAAACATTTGGCATTAAATGAAATGTAATGTTAACTAATAAATATGCTTTAGAAAGTTGGACCTTCTGCTAACTACAGCCCTCTCAAAGTGGTCCCTGTGCTGAATGTTTACTCATAAGGCAATGGCTAACATTACTGTTATAGATGAGAACAGATACTACATTTTGAGCCCAGCACAATGAATGCTGAATATTTCCACATAATGAAACAAGTTATATTGCCATTATCATTATCATGTTCACCAGCTCCCCTACTAACTTTTCTGTTGATGAGTAGGGTATCACATCACCTCGCAAGACAAAAAACAAGACCTGTCAAAGGGTGGTGAGTGTCTTACAGCAGCCAGTGTGTGTGCATATATATATATATATATATATTAGTATGGATTTTTATTAATCAGATAAAACAGATTTTTATCACTTTAAATGTTATTTTTAGTAGATATATATGAATAGGTGCTCTGTTTAGTTATTTAAAGTATATTTATTTATTTTCTTATTAAAAAAAAGGAAATGAATCTGCATCACTCAGGGCAGACGGAGCTACTGTTTAGCTTGGTACACCTTACCAACTTGGCCATGGAGAAGTCAGCCGGAAGAGCTACTGTTTAGCCTGGTACACCTTACCAGCTTGGCCATGGAGAAGTCAGCCGGAAGAGCTACTGTTTAGCTTGGTACACCTTACCAACTTGGCCATGGAGAAGTCAGCCAAGAGAGGCCAAATTTCATGCTTTCAAGCAAAATTTCACCTGTCATAGACCTCCAAAAGTTTTTTCATGCCTTCACAGTTTTATATCAAAATGTAAACAAAGAGAATTTTAAAATGAATTTTTTATTAATCCAACAGTTTTATCACTTTTTTTATCTTCGAATAAAGATTTTTCAAACATTCAGCCCAATAGATGAAAATAAATAAATATGCTGTTTAATAAATAAATGGAGCACCTACTTAAATATGAGTATCCACTAAAATTAACATTTAAAGTGATAAAATATATATATATATATATATATATATATATATATATATATATATATATATGTATCCTTGTGCAGGTATGCAGAAAATAGAAAAGAACACGTTGGGTGCATAATCCGGGGTTCCTTAGTATTTTTGTTTTTATTTTTAAGAAGACAGTGCTCCATACAGAAGTAGAGCTTATATTATAATAATATTTTTTGTTTAAAAATATGATTCCTTCGCTACATAAGAGTTCTCATGTTTCAAAAACGAGAGCCAAAATCATCCAAATAATTAATAAAATTAAGTTGGATTGTGGTGTTTAGTCCCGTTTCATCTTCAAGCGAAATTTTAGGAATAAGCTATCTCTCGGTTTACGTGTATTTTTAAGCACGGTCCGTTACAGAATTTGTTATTGTGGGAGTGGCTAGACTATTTTCCTTCGTTAAGTGGTCAGGGAGTTAATTCTTATCAATAGATTCATCATCCCCTGAGAGGTTTTGCTAAGGTTGGGTAGGGTATCTATTTCAAGGCTAATGTTTACGGTCATTCTTTAGTTGGTTCCCAGTGAAGGATATTTTTATGGCGCGCCTACAATCGTTATGTGTCTGGAGAATTGTCTTTTATTATTGTCTATCTGATTATCTATTTATTTATTTGTTTATTTAAGTGGGTGTTTTATATACAGATCGCTTTGCCTTGAATTTCAATTTGTTTTTAGTTTTTTGACGACGACAAAAAGGGTTTTTCCTATTTAAAGGTTTGGCTAAGCTTTTTAGAATTTTACTTAGCTATGTTTTGTTTTTTTTTGTTTTGTTTTTTTATGCTAATTATCTAATGCGAAAGTCTGTTGATGTTGGCAAAAAACCGTTAACTCCTGCCTATGGTTTAATAATTTTTCATTATTTAGGAATTTAATGATGTGTAGTTTTTCCTGTAAGCATAAAAGGCATGGGTCATCCCAGGTTCTACAGGTTCTTGTTTTATTTACTATTTTCCATTTTACTTTTGGTGTTTTATTCGTTTCCTTTAGATGCCAGAAATATTGGGATAGAGATGTCTGATTTCTATTTTGAATATTGTTGAAGGAGCTCTTGTGTTGCCTCCATCTAATTTTAAAATTATTCTTTGTTGATCCTATGTATATCCTATCAGTGTTAGGGCTCTCAATGGATGAGATAGTGCATTGGTATACCACGATATTTTGTGAGGCATTTATTTTCCAACGGGCAGTTTTTAGGGTTTCTACAATCGCATAATTTTTCGTTATTTTTATCTAGTTTTAGTTTATGTGTTTTATTACTGTTTTGGTATGCGTGTTTTTCTAGGATTTTCTTATTGTGTCTTTTTATGATTCTTTCTATATTTTCAGTGCAGCTGTAACTCAGTTTCAATGTGTTTTTGTTAAAGATGTTGCTAAGTTTGCTATTAGTGGGAAAGTGCTTTTCAATTAAAGCTAGGAACTTATGGCCTAGTTTGGTGCTGACCATTTGGTTGTACGGTGGGGTATACCAGATGATCTTTCTTTTCCTGTTTCTCTTATTATTGGTACTAACGTTTCTATAGGTTATGTCAAAGTTTTTGTATCCGCTGTTATATATATATATATAAGGCTAGGATGGAGTTTCAAGACATGAATGGCAATCCTCCTAAAGATGGTTTCTTGACAAAAATATTTGGTGTACTTGGATTAATGTGAGTGTCTTAGTTGGATGTCAGGAAGAGCATCCAGCCTTGTAAAATCTTGCTTCAGACCATTATGACAAATTCTGTCAGCTTGCTTTGTGCAAGATTAATCCCAGTCCTGCAACAAAATAAACAAAACAAAAAACACAGATATCTATCTACATATCTAGGTAATCAACTAAAGATTTCTAAATAAAAGTAAGAAAATAATTATCATCAAATAAACTCATTAAAATATGACTAGCCATCAACTTTCTAAATATAGTATCTTACACTCAAGATAAATTTTCTATAAAATCATGCAAGATGTAACATTTAAACAATATTAAGATTTTTCAAATGGAAATGCTATGGTGATCTTCTAAGCATAGCTTAGATGTGGCCCAAAGCCGAAAATCACTACTCAGTCGCAATTGATGTAGCAAGTCAAGCTGGAAAACCATTACAGCACATCATAGTGCTCTAAATGGTGATTTTCTAAGCATAGCTTAGATGTGGCACAAAGTCGAAAATGTGACACCCAGTGAGGATCGAACTCACTACTCAGTCACAATTGATATAGCAAGTCAAGCTGGAAAACCATTACAGCACATCATAGTGCTCTAAATGGTGATTTTCTAAGCATAGCTTAGATGTGACACAAAGTTGAAAATATGTGACACCCAGTGAGGATCAAACTCACTAAATTGTTTCAAATTAACTCAAAGGAGTCCCATTAAATCTGAAAATTTCCCCCATTCTTTTAACTTTTTTTTTTTTAGTTTTATCAGAGGCACAAGAAGACTATAGAGGACTGCTGCCCATATTAGGCTATATGTAAATCTGGTACTGTAAATTAAATAAATGTAAATATAAAATAGTGAAACGTTGTAGTATGAAGATAATAGTAAATTTAGTATCAAAATAATTTTCCTATATTAGCGGCCTCTCTGCATGTTTTGCTCATCTCAGTATATTCACACGCAAATGTTATATGTTCGCAATATAACATACTTAAAATGACTATAAATATACCTTTTATCCACCAGAACACTATCATATAACAGTAACACCCACCAAGGCTGGTGTAAGATTTTCATGCCCTCACCATGAATCTAATTCTACTACATCTCAATTTTCATAAGGTAGTATTCATATAAAATACAAATTTTATTGTAACCGAATTATGTACAATAATGAATGAAACATGGGTCTTAAAAAAATAGAAAAAAAAGAGATATTTTAGATGATGCTTCTTTTTTTTTTTGGTGAAAAACACTTCAACTAAAATTTTTAATGATTTTGGAACCTATCTAATTTATTTCATTAACAATTTCATGATATTTTTTATCCAAACTTTACATCTTTCAAGAGGCCGTATTGAATTTAAAAGGCCCACTTCAACTAAAGGGGCTCAAACACTTTAAATTGTTTTAAATTACTTCAAAGAAACCCCATTAAATCTGAACATAAACAAATCTCATATCTTTATTTTTTTTTTTTTTTTTAGTTTTATCAGGGGTTCAAGACTAGCCTTGGAACCCCTGACCTGCAGACCATACTAACCTATAAGCAAATCTGAAACTGATAAAAATGTTAACAAGTATTAAAATGATATTTTAGAATTACTCATTAATTCATGTTTTTCAGCATATTTCAAAAACTTAAACTAAGAATTTATTATAAACTAGCTTAAAAGCTGCCCTATCAGGCAGCATTTAAGCTAGCTCCTCGCGAGGGCTCCTGTTTGGGGCATTCATCACAATAGGTAGGAAGAAGTAGATGCAATAGGCAACAATAACTTATAGAAGAACTCAAAATTGATTGCTGCATTTAAATATTGCATTAATACTTAAGCTTACCTTTTAAAAATTCAACAATAATTCTTCTGCCACCAGTTAACTTGAAGACAATTTGCTGTATGTAGGTCCTTACTTTCCATACAAGCAATTATTTTTATTTGATGGGTAACTTTCACTGAATTTCAAAATTAATTTTGATTATTCCAAAATTTATTTCCAAGTTATAAAAATTTTTATCATACAAAAAAATTCATTGCAAAAAATCATTCAAAAAAATGAAAATTTGGAAATCCCAAATTTCAGGATTGTAAGTCTGGGTCCAGGTCTGGATCCAGCCCAGAATGTTTTTAATTTGCACACAGAGTCACCTTGATTCCAAAATGGTATGATATGTTGGTCTACAGCCTCTAGGGGTAAAGTTGAAAAAGTGTGACACAATGACACACTGACATTCACATTTATTATATAAATAAATATTTTAAGAATGCCATCTTCCAGCAATGCCTTACCGCATCTCTTTGCAGACCCGACAGAAATTGATACAGTTTGGTTTAGTTGTCTTACTCCACCCACCATATTCACCTAACCTTGCACCATTGGATTACCACTTACTTTGATCCTGAAAAATTCTCTTGATAGAAAGAACTTTAGATCACTGGAAGCCTATATCAACCACTAAGACCTATTCGTCACCCACATTCTGGGAGGATAAATCATGAAACTGCCTCAAAGGTAGGGACAGGCAGTGGAACAAAATGGCACATATATGATTGAATAAATCTATGTGCAATTATATTAATATTCTCTTGCTAGGAAGAATTTCAGTTCTCTAGAAACCCACCACAAACACTTAGATCCATTCACCACCTAGAGAAAGATTTTGGGAGGATGAAATCATGAAACTACCTCAAAGATGGTTTACAGGTAGTGGAGCAAAATAGCATATATATGTTTGATATGTCCCGGATATCTAGCAGGTAACTGTAATGGACTAGTTATCATAGTGGTAGGCGTAGGCAATCGGTGTCCCCTGTACCTCCACATCAGTCTGTATTTATGGCTGACACCAGCCAATCATATTACTGTGAGGGGGAACCCAGGTGTATGCATATTCATTAAATCAATGTTTGAAGAAATCTTTGTACAAATATCTGAATATTTTCTTTGAAATTCACTAAAAAATACTAAGAAATTTTGTTTTGACTCAGTATATGAAGATATTTTTTGTGAATCAGCTGAGTGATACTTGGTGTAATATTGTAATTGTACGGAATCATATTATTTAGCTGTTTGTGGAATCCCATATTAAATTCCATTTATTACCAGAAGCATTTTTCTTGAGTACTTAATCAATCTGACTGCATGACTACAGTGAACTGTAAGTATTTTTATTATGTCTTACCGAACTAAGTCACTAGTTGCCATTTTTCACAAGTTATTTGGGTTTTGAAGGAATCATAAAAAGTACAACTTTCCAGTAATAAAAAAATAACTAGATTTTTTATTTTAGAACATGACCTTTTTGCCAGAAGAAGAAATTAAAAAATGCACTATACTTTTGCTGGACAAAAAGCCCTTTCAGTTACTTCAAATTTGGCGGGAAGATGTTATGTAACCTTCCAAACATTCTTCCACTTCTCTTCTATAAATAGACTTCCCAAGTATAGAATGAATAACTAAATAGTATAAATAGTCTTTGTAGAAGGAAAACAGGTAGATAGAATAAGGTACTAGCTATGTCAGTTAGGACTGAGAAGTGAATTCATTGGGTGATCCATACTTGCAGCCTTGAGCCAAATTTAACTAATGCTTCAAAAAATCCCTGTAAAATGGGGTAATGAGACATTTTGACACGGTATAATGGTTAGTATATCAGTCTCTCTGATCAATTACAGCTGATAAGTGACTTTAATCTTGACTGGATACTCCATAGATGTGACCTTGTGCCACATCTAAGCTACACTTAGTAAATCAGTAGGGCACTTCATCATAGTGTGATGGTTAGCAAGCTTGTCTTGCAAAAGAAGTTACAGCTGATAAGTGACTTCAATCCTGACTGGATACTCCATACATGTGACCTTGTGCCATATCTAAGCTATGCTTAGTAGATCAGTTGGACATTTCAATGTGGTGTAATGGTTAGCAAATATGTCTCATTAAATCAATTACAACTGAGTAGTGAGCTCCATCCTCACTGGGTACTCTATGCTCACGGCATTGTGCTACATCTAAACTATGCTTAGTAAATCACTATAGATCAATTATGACAAATGAGTTTACTGATGCTCCATAATTACGGCTTTGTTCCACATATAAATTACACTCTTTAAATTAAATAAAATGGTGTACTGGGACAATTTGACATGGTATAATAGTTAGTACACTTGTCTCACCAATCAATTACAGCTGTTAAGTGACTGAAATCCTCACTGGGTACTCCATACATTTGCCCTTGTGCCACATCTAAGCTGTGCTTAGTAATCAATAGGGCACTATGACAGGGTGTAATGGTTAGCAAGCTTGTCTTATTAGATCAGTTACAACTGAGTAGTGAGTTAGATCCTCACTGGGTGCCCCATGTTTTCAGCCTTGTGTTACACTTAGTAAATCACTATAAAATGGAGTACTGGAGCAATTTGACATGATTTAATGGTTAGTATGCTTGTCTCTCTCATCAATTACTCTTGATAAGTGAGTTGAAACCTCATTGGGTGCTCATTACATGCAGCTTTGTGCCACATCTAAGCTATGCTTAATAAATCACTATAAAATTGGGTACTGATACATTCTTTAATAATATAAATCATCCTAAAATAATATATCATTTTAAAATCCTAAATTTTTTTAATAAAATCATTTCACCCCAAGCAAGGCAATAAAACCACTGAGACACAAGAGGTTACTGAGTGTTAGAGAATATGAGAAAAGAAAACTACTATTAAAGAGAGAAAACAATAAAAGAAGAAATATTAAAAAGACAAAAAATAACAATTGACATTGCATTTAAACTTTTGAAGATCAAAGTTAACTGGGAAGCAAGAATTTGGAAGAGATTTCCACAAGCAAGAAGTGTGAGAGAAGGAACTGTTAGCATAGAACTTATGGTTACATCTAGCCATTTCTACTGTAAAATGATGAGACCTTGCAGCCAATTTAGTACTGTGCTTAAATTGAAAAAGTTTAGTTATCATAGAGGAAATCTCATCAGAACAATTACGATAAAAGTATTTGTAAAAAAGACACAGTGAAGCTACATTACGGTAGTGAGAAAGTAACTGAAGTTGAGATGCCAGGTGAGAACCAATAATATTGCAAATTCATCTTTGGATTTTATCAAAAATTTCTAAATATATAACAGGAACAACCAAACAGATGTGGCAGCAGTATTCAAAACAAGGACAAATGGTAAACTTATAAATATGTAAGATAGATTCTGGTGAGAAAAATTGTTTAGCATGACATAGCGAACCAACTTTCTTAGTTGCAGACTTACCAATTGATTTAATATAATCTTTCCATTTCAGGCCAGCTGAAAATGTTAATTCAAGAAGGCACAGTGAGTCACTATTCTGGAGATTAGTATAAGCCATGCTGATGTAAATAAAAAGCAGTCTCTCAGATGATTAAAAGATAAATTGGGGTAGAATTGAATCTGGAAAAAAAAAAGAAAACATTTAAAAAAAAAACATGCTATCCTTTTCAGATAGAAGATAGAAGGTTTTTAATTTCTTCTTTTTTTCAGATTCATTTTTTCTCCAATTGTAATTTAAGGATTTTAAAACTTCTTTTGATGACTCTTCATAGTTCTACAAAGTCAGATATTTGCCATTTGTTTGTTTGGCTGTTTTTGCTTAATGGTATATCAACCTCTATGGGTTATTTAATGCCAAAATCTAAACATTTTTTGTACACAATTTTATTTTTATTTTACTGGTTTAGTGATAAAAATTTTACTAATTAACCTATAGCTGGGGAGAGAAGAGGTGAATTCATATATTTCCCAAGGATATTTGTGTATAAGTAAATATAAAAGAACCCAGCAGGAATTTTATTTTACTGGTTTAGTGATACAGATCTTACTAATTAACCCATAGCCGGGGAGAGAAGAGGTGAATATTTATATTTCCCAAGGATATTTGTGTATAAGTAAATATAAAAGAACCCAGCAGGAATTTTATTTTACTGGTTTAGTGATACAGATCTTACTAATTAACCCATAGCCGGGGAGAGAAGAGCAAGAATTGGAACTCAGCTCTTTGATTAACAGTTCCAAGCCATTATCCATTACACTACCCACAAATCCAAGCTTACAACACCTGTTATTCCCAAGCAGTCACCCATCTAGATACTTACAAGGCTCAGAATTGCTTAACTTCAATGATCGTATAGGAACCGGTATTTCAATGTGATGTAGCCATATGCTCCATATCTGAGTCTCAGATGTGTAACAGTGGGTATTAATTTTGTGTACTTGTCTCTCCATGTCCATATCAAACAGTATAACAATGAACCCTGACTTTATAGTGACAACTTAGCTTTGAGATCCCTTTCTAACTGAGTAAGGTTTATGAATGAAAACACTCTTGAAAAAATGTAACATTAAAATGAATTAAAGTACACTACAGTTCAAAAATTTGAGGAACCCCTCGTAATTTTTAAAATAGATGTTTTGTACTTTAAGAAAAAATATTGATATTTGATATTAAATTAAATATTTAAGAAAAAAAGTGAGACATGATTTTTATTAGAAGTTTTATTATAGCAAAAAGAAAAAAACATTTTATGATTAAATTTTGCTTTTGTCAAAATATTCTCCTTTAGCCTTGAATACTGCAACACAAATTTTTGGCTTTCATTGGAAGAGTTTCTCAAAGTATAAATTTGGTATATGATTCCATTCTTTTTTTCAATGATTCTAAAAGTGCTTTTTCAATTTTTTTTTTCACTTTTCTGTCAAGTTCATCCCATGATAATTCTTGGGGATTCCATCAAACTTTTGAATTGTAGTGTAGATAAGAAAAATCAGGAAAATGTTTATATCTAGCAGAGACTTATGAGAATTATTTTTTATTACAGTAAGGTTCACCCTGTATAAATCCAGATGCCCCTCAAGGTAGAGGGTTATGTTAAGGAGTGGTTTATATGGATAGGAGAGGAAAATAATGGTTGACTCTCAATTTGAATGGGTTAAAATTGTAGTGATCAGGGGAACATTCTCTTGAGGGTCTGTTCCATAGGGAAGTGGTTTGCAGGAAAAAGCTGTTTGAATGGAACTTACTTCTGACTGATAGAATAGGGACGGAATGTCAGTAGTTTGGTACTATATAAACAGAATTATGGGTCCTAGGCATGAAGGTCAGACCTGGTGAAAGAAGGAGATGCAGTTTGTCCAAGCAGTTTCCAATAAAATAATCTCAGTAAACATTTGTTGACTTTAATAACAATAGTAATAGTCATGACAGGCTTTTTGATTTATAGCTACACTTATAAACCAAGATATTTTAGTCATTGGTTTTAATTTTTATCTTTGGTGGCAGAGACTCACTAGTTTCTATAAGAGACAGGAATTCAATAAAACAGAAACAAAAAAGAAACTTCTACTTAACATCAGAAAGACAATGTTGAAATTTTAGGGCACATAATGAGGAAAGATAAAGTAATTAAATAAAATAAATAAATGAAAAATATACAACAATCTATGATAGTGTTTAAGAATTTACTTCATGTGAATTTGCAGTGATATAATAAATTGTGGCTCAGAAAGAGAATGTCAAAATGCCAAGTTCGAATTCCAATCAAGTCCATTACATTCACTTACATGAAAATGCTTCTAGAGAGAATATGAATCCATCTCTTCAAACTTAAGCTATAGGTTGAAAATCAGGACTAAGTGGATCCTATACTCATGGTTGGCAACCACTCTTGAAGAAGGAAAACTCTGAATTCAAACAATCCTGGTAATGAATGGGTTCCCTAGACATATTGATACTACGGGCTGCAATACATGTGATGCCTCAAAAACAAATAGGTTACAGGACTCGGGATCATAACCATGATTTGTTAGTAGTTTGTTACATTTATTTGCAGTCAAATATCCTTCGGAAAGGTATGGATTCATCTCTTCTCTTATGGGTAAATAGTAAGACAGCCTGGGACCTATAGTCTTTGATTTGTCAACAAGTCTAGGAAAAAGAAAACTCTGTTTTCAAACTAGTCTTGAGATGAATGAGTTCCATCAGGCTGTCTTTCACAAGACATATCATTGATGCTACTGGCTGCAAAATATGTGGTGCCTCTAAAATTAATATGTTACAGAACTCGGGATCACAACGATGATTTGTTGTTTGTTACATTTATTTGCAGTCAAATATCCTTGGGAAAGGTATTGATTCATCTCTTCTACTATGGGTAAATAGTAAGACAGCCTGGGACCTATAGTCTTTGGTTTGGCAACAAGTCTAGGAAAAAGAAAACTCTGTTTTCAAACTAGTCTTGAGATGAATGAGTTCCATCAGGCTGTCTTTCCCAAGACATATCATTGATGCTACTGGCTGCAAAATATGTGGTGCCTCTAAAATTAATAGGTTACTGGACTCGGGATCACGGCCATTATTTTTTGTTTATTGCATTAATTTGCAGTCAAATATCTTTGGGAAAGGTATTGATTCATCTCTTCTACTATGGGTAAATAGTAAGACAGCCTGGGACCTATAGACTTTGATTTGGCAACAAGTCTAGGAAAAAGAAAACTCTGTTTTCAAACTAGTCTTGAGATGAATGAGTTCCATCAGGCTGTCTTTCACAAGACATATCATTGATGCTACTGGCTGCAATATATGTGGTGCCTCTAAAATTAATAGGTTACTGGACTCGGGATCACGGCCATGATTTTTTGTTTATTGCATTAATTTGCAGTCAAATATCTTTGGGAAAGGTATTGATTCATCTCTTCTACTATGGGTAAATAGTAAGACAGCCTGGGACCTATAGACTTTGATTTGGCAACAAGTCTAGGAAAAAGAAAACTCTGTTTTCAAACTAGTCTTGAGATGAATGAGTTCCATCAGGCTGTCTTTCCCAAGACATATCACTGATGCTACTGGCTGCAAAATATGTGGTGCCTCTAAAATTAATAGGTTACTGGACTCGGGATCACGGCCATGATTTTTTGTTTATTGCATTAATTTGCAGTCAAATATCCTTGGGAAAGGTATTGATTCATCTCTTCTACTATGGGTAAATAGTAAGACAGCCTGGGACCTATAGACTTTGATTTGGCAACAAGTCTAGGAAAAAGAAAACTCTGTTTTCAAACTAGTCTTGAGATGAATGAGTTCCATCAGGCTGTCTTTCACAAGACATATCATTGATGCTACTGGCTGCAAAATATGTGGTGCCTCTAAAATTAATAGGTTACTGGACTCGGGATCACAACGATGATTTGTTGTTTGTTGCATTAATTTGCAGTCAAATATTCTTGGGAAAGGTATATGGATTCATCGCTTCTCTTATGGGTAAGACAGCCTGGGACCTACTGGCTGCAATACATGTGGTGCCTCTAAAACTAATAGGTTAGTGGACTTGTGATTATGACCATGTTTTATTTCTTGAGGGAAAATATGTTTTTAATAGTTTTTTAAAAACAATTTTTTAACGTAAGTGTTTTTTCATTATGCTGCTATTATTACCATGTAAATTAATATTTCTTTTTGTTGTTGGAGGAACATGGAAATGAAACTTTCATCGTAAATAATGCAATGTAACAACTCAAGAAAAATTAAATAAATGAAAAAAGTATAAATTTTTGTCCGAATTTCAAAACAGGATTAGAATTTAAAACGGCAGTGACACGATAATAAGTACAGTAATTCGGCTGAAGGGAAATAACTCGTCGTTTAAAATTATATGAAAGTTTTCTCCCTTGAACCCGTATCGTATTCATTTATATTTAATTATATTTTCGCGCGCTCTCACACACACACACACTCACACGCACGCACTATATATATATATATTAAAATAAATAAAAAGAATAGTTAGATTTATAATCCAGTGTTCTTATTAATTATTTTTATCTTTAAAAAACAGTGCTCAATACAATTCTGCAGAGCATAAATATTATAAATTTACTAATTTAAAAATATCATTCCATCGCTATACACGAATTACCATGTTTCAAAAACAGAAACTAAAAACTTTAAATTTAATTATAGAATTAAATCCCTAGTACTGTTTCATTTTCAAGTGAATTTTGGAATAACCTATTTTGAAATTTACTGAGTTTTGAAAACTCAGTAAATTGTACTGAATGTGTCAGCTTGGATAAGTTTTTCTTTTATCATTTTTCATATTGTCCGTTTACAGATATACTCTTTCTGAAATTTTTACATATATATATATATATGTATGACAGTTCTGTGTAGTGTACAGGTTTGATTCCTCTCAGAGGACATATATTTTCAGGCCAGTAAATGTAGATAATACTGTTTATAATAAGCAGAACGTTTACTTAAATATTGGTATCTATAAAAATAATGTATAAACAGAAAATATATTAAAATATATATGTGTGTCCGTGTATATATATATATATATATATATATATATATATATATATATATATATATATATATATATATACATATATATATATACGTATATATATATATATATATATATATATATATATATACACATGCATATATATATATATATATATATATATATAATAATAATAATAATAATTATAATAATATAATATAATAAAAATAAATATAATAATATAATATAATAAAAATAAAAACAAAAATACTAATAAACTCCGGATTATGCACCCGACATATATATATATATATATATATATATATATATATATATATATATATATAATATAAAAGTCTCAAACACTAATATTCCATGGTTATAATTTATTACATTGGAATCATATTAACAATCTAATTCATCAGACCTACAAACTTAAAAAAAATCGGAAAATAATAAATTATAACCATGGAATATTAGTGTTTGAGACTTTTATATTATATTCTTACTCTGTCCTGGATATTGAGTTCTAACTGGATTCTATCCTCTTGGGCATTTATGTATATAATAATAATAATAATAATAATAATAATAATAATAATAATATATGATTTATTGACTGTAGTCCGGAGAGATTAAACTCCGCAATAATAACACATGAGGACTCTTATTCAGAGTTTCCGTGGCAAGTTTTTTGCACTGTTACTTTGTTATTGACAGATTCAAAAAGTTTGGATAGTCCTACACAAGTTTACACCACTTTAAACAAATGATTGTGTTGTTTTTCTGACAAGTACATCTAATTAGTTCTACACAATTCAACAATGACAGCAACTGCTTGAAGCCCTAAAAGGCAAACAAAACTCAATAAAAGTTACTGATATAGCACAAACCAATGGCAATAAAGTCCCAGGAACTTTAAGTGAAGGGGTCTGGCCCAGCAGGTGTCCCATGGTACTGCAGTGTGGACCTGGTCATCATCTGACTACTGCAAAAATCTCTACAAAACAACATCAACTTCACCTCAGCTCTTGGAATTTACAAACTTTCCAGGACAACAATTCACTACCAGAAAGAAAGACAGTTCTGATCATGTTGGTGCTAAAGATGTACAACATTGATATAGCTGCACTGAATGAAACTCATCTTCCTGGTCTATCACAACTGGTATGTAAGATTAGTACCATTGAGACCTTCATAGTTCAATCACAACTGCATTAGACTAGCCATGTGGCAAGGATACGTTCTTTTCTACAGTGAACTCCATATTGGTCACAGAAATATTGGTAAACCTTGGCTTCGGTACAAAGATTAACTGAAGAACAACCTTACTTGTGTCAACATTACATTCAAGAACTTTGAAGAAGTAGCTATGAAGAGATCAGAGTATCATTCCTGCTTCCATGCAGGAATAAAGCACAATCAAGTAGTAAGAATCATTTGACTGTGTGAAACACAAAATTAAAATAAGACAGCTAACATTGTTCCTGCTGAACTTTCATACAATACTTTCTCTTGTACTGTTTGTAATCTTTTGTGCAATTCTCGAATTGACCTCAAAAGTTATGCCTGTCATAGGCACGCAGATAATTAGTAGGTAGTCATCAGAACCTCATACATCAAACTCAGTGGGAGAGTCCATCATCATATAATAATAAATCATGAAAAACCTTAAAAATCCATTTCAGTTTATAATTTATTTCATGAATATTGTTATATTCATCTTTTCAGACAGAAGGTTCTTAATAAATGGAGACAGTTCATCCAGGCAGATATACTAGATTAACAGAGGGAGAAGAAAGAGGGAGAGGAAGAAATAAAAATAACATAAAAGAAAGAGAGAGGGGGGTGAGAAAGAGAGGGGTGATAAAGGGAGAGGCGGTGAGAAATGGGGGGGGGAAAGGGTGATAAAGGGAGAGAGAGTGGGTGAGAAAGGGAGGGTGAGAAAGGAGTAGAGGGAGAGGGAGATAGAGGGGTTGAGAAAGGGAGAGGGAGAGAGGGGGTGAGAAAGGGAGGGAGGGAGGGTGAGAAAGGGAGGTAGAGAAAGAGAGAGGGGGGTGAGAAAGGGAGGGTGAGAAAGGAGTAGAGGGAGAGGGGGATAGAGGGGGGTGAGAAAGGGAGAGGGAGAGAGGGGGTGAGAAAGGGAGGGAGGGAGGGTGAGAAAGGGAGGTAGAGAAAGAGAGAGGGGGGTGAGAAAGGGAGGGAGAGAGATAGAGTGATGGAAAGAAGAAATAAAAGATAGGATAGTAGTAAACCTAAAACAGAGTGACCTAGCCAAGAATTTTTTCCTTAAAAAGTTGAACAAGTTCGTTCCACTGGGTGATGAGGTGTGTGATCAGACTTGAAAGGGCAACAGCAAATTGTCCACTAAAGCTTGTTATTTAAGGCAGCAATAATCCTCAGAAATTCAAATGAAGTAGTTTAATAAAGATAATAAAAATAACAACAAAAACAACAACAATAATAATAATAATAATAATAATATCCAACGTAAATATATTAATTAACCTAAAATAAAATAAAAAGATTTTTTATATTTTTTATAATTGATTATACTGTGTAATTTAAATTTACATTGAGCTCTCTTTAGATTAATATCCTCCTTGGAATTATCCCTATCAGTCACAAATTGGTATTACATATATATATATATATATATATATATATATGTGTGTGTGTGTGTATGTGTGTAATACCAATTGAATAAACACTGAAATAATTGTTTAAAATTGTATGTGTTTAAAAAGTGCTCAATAACAAGTTAGAAAAAATCAAACTTGTAGAGCAATTTAATATTCAAAAATGGTAAATCACTAGAATGGAACACTAACATGGTTTTGATTGCCAAGGTCTCATCAGGTGTTTAACTCAGTGGAAATTTTTTTTACCACTCCTCCTCCACCTCATCAGTTTTCCATTCCATTCAACATTTTACTATTTTAGAATATATATATATATATATATATATATATATATATATATATATATATATATTAACCATTTCAGCCTAAGCATGGCAATAAAGCCATGAAGATGCAAGGTGTTACTGGGCGTGAGAGAAGATGAAAAAAGAAACTGCTATTAATTAGAGAGGACAATAAAAGGACAAGGATTAAGAAGACAGAATATAACAATTTATATTGCATTTAAATATTTGAAAATCAAACTTGAATGATAAGCAAAAAGTCAGAAGAGAGATCTATGTGCATTGAATAGACTTACAATTATATAAGATAGATTCTGGTAAGAAAAATTATCATACCAGTGGAAAACATTACCAAGAGAGAGCACAATGAGTCACTCTCTGAGAAGTAAACATCAGTAAACATGTAAGTAAGTCTAAAAAGGTTCTTTCAGATGATAAAAAGAGCGCATTTTCTTTTCAGAAGAGTTAAAATTAACATGCCATTCCTTGCCCCAGTTAACAATAGATCATTTTTTTAGATCAGCAGTCAATTTAAACTTATCAAACTGACCAGACTTACTATTAAGGTGAGAGTAAATAGTTGTGTCATCAGATTAGTTGAGAGTTGATGACATCGCAAAGGTTGTTGATGAGAATTAGGAACAACATATGTCTAAAAGTCCTGGAGTTACCTGCATTAATGAAAAAAGATTTAGACGAGTGTTCATTAAAGACAACTTTCATTTCATGATTTGATAAGAAAGATTGAATTAGTTAAAAAATTTGTCCAGAAATGCCATAATCTTTCAACTTGTGAAGAAAACCAGCATGAAAACTCCATAAAATGCCTTCAAGATATGCAAAGCAACAGTCTAAATTTCATGATTCGTGATAGACTCTTTTAACAATAATCATTAATATATCAGCAAATTTTTATCTACAAATTTACATTTGTTTGGTTGCAAAAGAAAGGAATAACAAAGATTAAGTGTTCAACAGCATGTATTTGTCAAATATATATATGATATATTCATAGTTAGAAAAATGGCAAAATTGTTAATTTGTCATTTTCAGTTGTTGCTTGTCAGGAAAGTGATTAAATGTAAAGGCAGCATCGGTAATGCCAAGGCTTGACTGATTTCTTCGGTTGGTTTAGCCAAGTTCACTGTTTTAGATATTAAAAACAACATCTGTGATGGTGTTGATGGGCTGGCAGTTGTGTGTTGCTGAGATTTTGAAGCCAAACTGCCTGGTAAGGTACATTTGTGTGTTGATCATGATGTAATGAAGTAACCTGTCACTCCCATGAGTGACTACACTATAGGTAGTAACTACCTATAAGTATCTGTAAGTCAATGGACTAGAGAGTCTAGCTGGGATCTGTTCCAGCTAGACAGTTGAACTCTCTGCCTTCGGGCAGAGAGGAACCCGGATTAGGCCACGCTGAAGGGCAGAGTCTCATTCGGGGAGGTTGACTGACCCTGAACCCATCTATGCAGGTTCAAAAAGGGAATATTTTTGGCTGAGCCTATAAACTTGGAGAACCCATGTTAAACTGGTTTTGTGCCACATGCAACCCTCATTGAGGGTGGGGGGTAGCTAAATATACTAGCTGGGATCTGTTGAGTATGACTCAGACTTACGCAAGAACTACTGACCTTTCAATAGTAGCACACACTACTGGATTGACTTGCGACGATCGTGCGCATAACTGTTACCTTTATTCTCATTGTATTGTTTTTTACAATAAACCTTTACTTATTCTATCCACCACGTTTGTCAAGTATGTATTCCTATTACCATGGAATATAACAGATCGATAGAGGTCACAGTGGTGTGTTGATTCATGGTAGGCTGCATTGGTTGCCAAGGTTACAGTGTTGGCAATGCAGAATTAAATGTAGCTGGTGAATGTTGATCGAGCAGAAGGTCTCTGTTTGGTATCAAGGAAATGTAGTCGAACTGGAGATTGCAAGAGAAACCTGTAGTGGGTCAAGCAGAATGCTTCTGTTGGATTCAGATCACATGTGGTATCAACGAAATGCAGTTGTGGTGGTGGTGGTGGCAAGTCAGGCCTGTAGTGGGCTGAGTAGAATGTTTCTGTTGGATTCAGGTCACAGTGGTATCAACAAAACAGGGTCATGGTGGTGAGTGACAGCTGGGTGATCATGACATCAAGGTGTTCTAAA
The DNA here is from genome assembly GCA_963932145.1 of Acanthosepion lycidas. Taxonomy (NCBI): domain Eukaryota; kingdom Metazoa; phylum Mollusca; class Cephalopoda; order Sepiida; family Sepiidae; genus Acanthosepion; species Acanthosepion lycidas. The sequence goes on along the minus strand of OZ010616.1, from coordinate 59,767,750 downwards.
TCACAGAGGTTTGCATCGGTCGCCTAGTGTGTCGAAGTTGGTCTTTGTTAGATTCCATGTGTGAAGAATCAGGTGAGATTGGTGAAGCTTGGGTGAGGTCACAGTTGTGATGAGAGAAGTGGTCATGGGGTGTTAGTGGTGACAGTGCACTTGTGTGTTGGCATTTAGCCTTTCAGCCCACAACTGTGTTGGTTGTTATGATGTGCCTTCTTTTAAGCAAATCCCCATGTTTTTGATTGGCTATTGTATTATTTTCATTGTGAGGATTTGTTTGGTGGACCAAATGTGATGCTCAGAGCTCATCTGCAGAAAATTCCTTTTTTTATTTTGTTTTCTGCCGTCTTGGTGCTCACATCGAACTGACATGCAGAGTGAATCAGAAAGAGATTTAATTGCAGCAGAGTAAAACAATATTGTTAATCACTGCTAATGCACTGCAGGAAAAATAAATTTCAGAAAACTCTCCACAATGACAATGAATTATTATCATGTTATTATCTGTCATGTTTTATCAAGAAACATCTTTATTTCATTTCTCCAGCTTCTATCTCGCTGATTTTTATCACATTTGCTTCCTATGGGTGCACAGTTAAGCAACCTTTTACTCCATCTGTTATCTTTTCTTTTTCCTATGTATCTGTCATGGGTCCTTATCTATAATGAACTCTTCCTAACACTATGTATACTACGCTTCTCAAGAGAGAGAGTCGAATCTAGTCAAGCCAATAGTAGTTCACCCCAAACCAGACTGACAGTCATACTAACACCTTTCACATCTTGTATTATTATTTTGTGTAATATACCTTTGTTATTTCTACACTTGTGTTCGTGTTGTTCTTCCTTGGTTCTAACCTGGACCATAACAGTGGGAATCTAGATGAGCCGATAGTTGTTCACTCCAAACCAGACTGACAGTCATACTAACACCTTTCACATCTTGTATTATTATTTCATGTAATATACCTTTGTTATTTCTACTCTTGTATTTGTGTTGTTCTTTCTTGGTCCTAACCTGAACCATAACAGTATCTCAAGTTCAAGTTATTGGTTTCTTAATCACTTCTGTCATGACTGTTATTTAAATATATTCTCTGATTCAAGTTAACCTTTTAATTCATTTGCTACTTTTTCTTCTTGCTATGCATATACCTCAACTTCTTTGATCTTTTATTCACTTTTCTGTTATCTTTTATCATGATCTATTATCTAATTCATGTTGACCATTTACTCCAAAGGTTATCTATATTCTTGTTGTTATACATCTGTCTCACCTCATTTGATATTTTTGTCATGAGTCCTGATAAAATGAAAAATAAATATAAAATATATAAACAAAACTAAAAAGAATTCAAATTAAATAAGACACTCTCTGAACTTCTCTTTCTATACTTCTCTCAACTAATGAGAAGGCAAACCCCAATTAAAAAGAAGAAGGAAAAACTGAACCCAGTTCAAAACACTGGAAGTTTGCAGGATCAGACCCTACTAATTTGTGACTGAAAAATACCAAAAATCAAGGAGGTTCCATGCATAACTTCCATTATAAAAAAAATCATGGAGGTTCCATGCATAACTTTCCATTATAAAAAATTAAAATGAAAGGAATGCTGGAAAATAAAATAAAATAATTTTGGCCAATCAAAAAATTGATGCAAAGAGAATTTGATGTTAGCTGAAGCCAATGTTCACACCAGATTTTGGAGCCTGGTCAAAATGATATAAGCTGAAACCTCTGAACCAGAAGAGATGGTGAGAGTGATGGCAAAAAGTACTACCTCAGAGAAATCAGTCATGCATGATGCCTGAAGAAGTAGTTAAGAGGTCATCTGCTGATAATATTTCTGCTCTACTTAGGGCCAAGAAAAACACAATAGATTGGCACTGACCTATTCATAATATTACTACTACCCCTATCATGGTCTGACTTCTAAACTACCACTTTCTCCAAGCATACTACCAACATCTACCTGATAAACGTTTTGCTACACTGAATATCAAAGGACTCACTCATCACCCTAAACAAAATAAATAATATATTATTTATTTTATACCACCCTTGAATCTGTTTGTATTATTCCAAAGTTTCCAGTAAAAAAAAATACTACCTACACTCTCCACATTTTAATTACTTTTAAGATATCTTTTACCTTGGTCTATTCTCTGATCCATGTTGGCCTTTTGCTCCATCTGTTATCTTTTCTTCTTGCTATTCCTCCATCACTCCTTTTTGTTTTTTAATCACTTCTATGTGTTATATTCTGTCCCGATTATATCCATTTCTGATTCATTCTGCATGCTGGCTGGATATGAATGCCATGAAGGCAGAGAACAAAATAACAAAAGTCGTGTTCGGCACATAAGGCTTCACAATCATATTTGGTCAATGATGTGCGCTCCAGCAGTGGCCAGTTGTGAATGTCCTACATCACACCAAACCCATACAAGAATTAGGTCAACTCCCAGCACTACCCTTACATATGACCACCATCCTGACAATCAGACACTTTTCTCTCACTACCCAAATGCTTCCTATAATATATGATATCTGTTATCAATGTCTATTCTCTGATCCATGCTGACCTTTTACTCCATCTGTTATCTTTTCTTCTTGCTATGTATCCCACTCATCTTCCTTGATCTTTTAATCAATCCTATATCTCTTATCTTGGTTTATTCTCTGATACATTTTATCTTTTTTCTCTCACTTAAAGCTCTACATTGCATTGCTCCATTTCATGCATTTTTTTTCAAATGAATTTGTTATATTCATTACATCATCACAAGCAATATGCATTCATTATACAGCTTATGTTCTAAGAATATTGATAAAATGCTGTCCTATTATATCTCTATTTTTGTTAAATTCTTTCTATCCTATCATTATGAATCATATTATTTCATTCCTGTTGTCTTACTTTAATGTTATCACCTGTACTAAGTATATATATTGCTGGAAATCTTCCAGTATTTCATCTTCTTCATGTTATTTTTATGAACGTTATAAACAAACATTACTTTTGTTTTATTCCTGTTCATCTTTAATCCTACACTGATACTATCCCTTTTTATGACATTTACATTTTAGCACCTGTAATCATAGGTGCAAGGAGCATTTTTTTTAAATGGTTTACAGGGAAGAGTTAAGCTCAGAAGCCTAACAATTTTTTTGTTATAAACAGGCATTTTTTTATGTATCATGCAGATCACTTTTAGTTCCTTGTGTCTGGATTCATTTAGCTTAATATTTTAACCAACATTTTTTTAATCATATTACCCTATGCAAAGCATTAAAGCCACTAAGACACAAGGGATTACAGGGTGAGGAAGAATTCGAAACAGAAACATTAATAATGAGTGGGAAGAGGAAAGAGTAATCAGAACAGTAGATAGTGGTTGATATTGCATTTAAATTATTGCAGATTAAATTTGGTTGGAAAGCATGGAACTTGGAAGGGAGTTCCACAAGAAAGGCAGTAAAGCCACTAAGACACAAGGGGTTACAGGGTGTGGAAGAATTAGGAACAGAAACATTAATAATGAGTGGAAAGAGGAAAGAGTAATGAGAACAGTAGATAGTGGTTGATATTGCATTTAAATTATTGAAGATTAAAGTTGGTCGGAAAGCATGCAACTGGAAGGGAGTTCCACAAGAAAGGCAGTAAAGCCACTAAGACACAAGGGGTTACAGGGTGTGGAAGAATTAGGAAGAGAAACATTAATAATCAGTGGGAAGAGGAAAGAGTAATCAGAACAGTAGATAGTGGTTGATATTGCATTTAAATTATTGAAGATTAAAGTTGGTTGGAAAGCATGGAACTGGAAGGGAGTTCCACAAGAAAGGCAGTAAAGCCACTAAGACACAAGGGGTTACAGGGTGTGGAAGAATTAGGAACAGAAACATTAATAATGAGTGGGAAGAGTAATCAGAACAGTAGATCGCAATTGACATTGGATTTAAATTTTTGCCGATTAAAGTTGCCTGGAAAGCATGGAGCTAGAAGGGATTTCCACAAGAAAGGCAGTAAAGCCACTAAGACACAAGGGTGACAGGCTGTGGAAGAATTAGGAACAGAAACATTAATAATGAGCAGAATGAGGAGAGATTAATCAGGAGGACAGTAGATAGTGATTGATATTACATTTAAATTTTTGCAGATTAAAGTTGCCTGGAAAGCATAGTGCTCGGAGGGAGTTCCACAAACAAGAAGTGCAAGAAATGAACTGTTTGCATAGAACTTATGGCTACATTTAGCCAGCTCAATTGTAAAATGATGAAATGTCAATACCAGTCTTATACTGTGCTTAAATTCAATAAGTCTATGTATCATAGTGTTGGGGCACACCCACCTTCTCATCAGAATGGACTGATCTCTCTACCACTAATAGGACAGTTCTATAGAGTTCTGGGCGGAGATCAGGTGACCATCACACTTCCGTCTCTCTACCGGAAGATACTGTTGGACTTTATACTTTTTCTGATTGTTACTGACTAACCTGCGTTCATTTGACTACTAATCTCTCTGTTGTAAATACCTCTTCGAATATACCAGTATTTTTCCCTACGTATGTGTTTGTCCTTATTTCAATACACGCACGCGGAAACACTCAACATCTCAACACATAGCGAAGAGCACATTTGAACAATTACTGTGAAAGTATTTATAGAAAAGACACAGAGAGGCAACTTTACAGTGGTGGGAAAGTGACTGAAGTTGAGGTGCTAGATTAGGGCCAATAATATTGCTGATTCTTCTTTGGATTTTATCAAGGAGCTTAAGGTAAATAGCAGATGTACTGGACTATATGTGGCAGCAATATTCTAAGCATAAAAATGGCTGACTTATAGATAAGTAAGATAGATTCTGGAGAGAAAAACTGTCTTGCACAGCACAGTGAACAAAGTTTCTTAGCAGCTAACCTAGAATAGATTCATGGCAGCTGAGGACATTAGCTTGAGAAGATTGTATATTGCTTTTCATTATATCTCGTATCATTAAATGCTTTCCATCCTATCGTTATATATTGTTTCATTTTAATTATGTCATTTTATCACCTGCCGAAGTATACATATTCCTGGAATTCTTTAAATCTTCTATTTTTATTATCTTTTAAGAATATTACAATTGAATATTAGTTTTGCTCTATTTCTGTTCATTTTCAAACATACTTTGAGACCTTCTTTATTTAGGCTATTTAATATTTATTGCAATCCATCTGAGGATTCCTATGTCAGCAAAATTTAATTTTACAATTACAGGTTAAATAGCAGGGTAGTCTCTGCTTACTAACCTTGTTTGGTAACCAGCCTAGAAGAAGGACAATTCTAAACTCAAACCTATGGAAAAAGCAAGATGAACATACGGTGTGGGCCAAAAGTAGGTACACACTTTACAGGGGTTTTTTACATTTACATTTATTTATTACAATTACATTTGTTTGACAATATTTAATCTTTGAAGTACTCAAAATATCTACCTTCAATCTTGCAACTTTCCTCAAACCTCTCCCGAACAGTTTTGACAGACAGTAAAACACAAATTCCGATCCACTTCATTATCATAAAATACTTTCAAGATGAACTCTTTTAATTCGTCTACTATGGGGGATATTTTCCAGAAAAGTTTTCTTTACTACACCTGCACAAAAAAAAAAAAGAATAATTCCATTGGTATTAAGTTGGGTGAACATGGTGGCCATTTAATACTGCAATTCCTCCAAACCAATATTGTGAAAAGGTTTGGTCAAGGTAGTTTCTTACAGCCAAAGTATAATGAAAAAAAAAAAGAAGAATTCAATTGGTGTTAAGTTGGATGAGCATGGTGTCCATTTAATACTGCCATTCCTCCAATCCAATATTGTAAAAAGGTTTGGTCAAGGTAGTTTCTTACAGCCAAAGTATAATGAAAAAAAAAAAAGAAGAATTCAATTGGTGTTAAGTTGCGTGAACATGGTGGCCATTTAATACTGACATTCCTCCAATCCAATATTGTAAAAAGGTTTGGTCAAGGTAGTTTCTTACAGCCAAAGTATAATGAAAAAAAAAGAGAAGAATTCTATTCGTGTTAAGTTCGGTGAACATGATGGCCATTTAATACTTCCATTCCTCCAATCCAATATTGTAAAAAGGATTGGTCAAGGTAGTTTCTTACAGCCAAATTATAATGAAAAAAAAAGAAGAATTCCATTGGTGTTAAGTTGGGTGGACATGATGGCCATTTAATACCGCCATTCCTCCAATCCAATATTGTAAAAAGGTTTGGTCAAGGTAGTTTCTTACAGCCAAAGTATAATGAAAAAAAAAAAAGAATTCCATTGGTGTTAAGTTGGGTGGACATGATGGCCATTTAATACCGCCATTCCTCCAATCCAATATTGTAAAAAGGTTTGGTCAAGGTAGTTTCTTACAGACAAAGTATAATGAAAAAAAAAAGAAGAATTCCATTGGTGTTAAGTTTGGTGAACATGGTGGCCATTTAATACTGCCATTCCTCCAATCCAATATTGTAAAAAGGTTTGGTCAAGGTAGTTTCTTACAGCCAAAGTATAATGAAAAACAAAAAAAGAATTCCATTGGTGTTAAGTTGGGTGGACATGATGGCCATTTAATACCGCCATTCCTCCAATCCAATATTGTAAAAAGGTTTGGTCAAGGTAGTTTCTTACAGCCAAATTATAATGAAAAAAAAAGAAGAATTCCATTGGTGTTAAGTTTGGTGAACATGGTGGCCATTTAATACTGCTATTCCTCCAATCCAATATTGTAAAAAGGTTTGGTCAAGGTAGTTTCTTACAGCCAAAGTATAATGAAAAAAAAAAAAGAATTCCATTGGTGTTAAGTTGGGTGGACATGATGGCCATTTAATACCGCCATTCCTCCAATCCAATATTGTAAAAAGGTTTGGTCAAGGTAGTTTCTTACAGACAAAGTATAATGAAAAAAAAAAGAAGAATTCCATTGGTGTTAAGTTTGGTGAACATGGTGGCCATTTAATACTGCCATTCCTCCAATCCAATATTGTAAAAAGGTTTGGTCAAGGTAGTTTCTTACAGCCAAAGTATAATGAAAAAAAAAAAAGAATTCCATTGGTGTTAAGTTGGGTGGACATGATGGCCATTTAATACCGCCATTCCTCCAATCCAATATTGTAAAAAGGTTTGGTCAAGGTAGTTTCTTACAGACAAAGTATAATGAAAAAAAAAGAAGAATTCCATTGGTGTTAAGTTTGGTGAACATGGTGGCCATTTAATACTGCTATTCCTCCAATCCAATATTGTAAAAAGGTTTGGTCAAGGTAGTTTCTTACAGCCAAAGTATAATGAAAAAAAAAAAAGAATTCCATTGGTGTTAAGTTGGGTGGACATGATGGCCATTTAATACCGCCATTCCTCCAATCCAATATTGTAAAAAGGTTTGGTCAAGGTAGTTTCTTACAGACAAAGTATAATGAAAAAAAAAAGAAGAATTCCATTGGTGTTAAGTTTGGTGAACATGGTGGCCATTTAATACTGCCATTCCTCCAATCCAATATTGTAAAAAGGTTTGGTCAAGGTAGTTTCTTACAGCCAAAGTATAATGAAAAACAAAAAAAGAATTCCATTGGTGTTAAGTTGGGTGGACATGATGGCCGTTTAATACCGCCATTCCTCCAATCCAATATTGTAAAAAGGTTTGGTCAAGGTAGTTTCTTACAGCCAAATTATAATGAAAAAAAAAGAAGAATTCCATTGGTGTTAAGTTTGGTGAACATGGTGGCCATTTAATACTGCTATTCCTCCAATCCAATATTGTAAAAAGGTTTGGTCAAGGTAGTTTCTTACAGCCAAAGTATAATGAAAAAAAAAAAAGAATTCCATTGGTGTTAAGTTGGGTGGACATGATGGCCATTTAATACCGCCATTCCTCCAATCCAATATTGTAAAAAGGTTTGGTCAAGGTAGTTTCTTACAGACAAAGTATAATGAAAAAAAAAAGAAGAATTCCATTGGTGTTAAGTTTGGTGAACATGGTGGCCATTTAATACTGCCATTCCTCCAATCCAATATTGTAAAAAGGTTTGGTCAAGGTAGTTTCTTACAGCCAAAGTATAATGAAAAAAAAAAAAGAATTCCATTGGTGTTAAGTTGGGTGGACATGATGGCCATTTAATACCGCCATTCCTCCAATCCAATATTGTAAAAAGGTTTGGTCAAGGTAGTTTCTTACAGACAAAGTATAATGAAAAAAAAAGAAGAATTCCATTGGTGTTAAGTTTGGTGAACATGGTGGCCATTTAATACTGCTATTCCTCCAATCCAATATTGTAAAAAGGTTTGGTCAAGGTAGTTTCTTACAGCCAAAGTATAATGAAAAAAACAAAATAATTCCATTGGTGTTAAGTTGGGTGGACATGATGGCCATTTAATACCGCCATTCCTCCAATCCAATATTGTAAAAAGGTTTGGTCAAGGTAGTTTCTTACAGCCAAATTATAATGAAAAAAAAAGAAGAATTCCATTGGTGTTAAGTTTGGTGAACATGGTGGCCATTTAATACTGCTATTCCTCCAATCCAATATTGTAAAAAGGTTTGGTCAAGGTAGTTTCTTACAGCCAAAGTATAATGAAAAAAAAAAAAGAATTCCATTGGTGTTAAGTTGGGTGGACATGATGGCCATTTAATACCGCCATTCCTCCAATCCAATATTGTAAAAAGGTTTGGTCAAGGTAGTTTCTTACAGACAAAGTATAATGAAAAAAAAAAGAAGAATTTCATTGGTGTTAAGTTTGGTGAACATGGTGGCCATTTAATACTGCCATTCCTCCAATCCAATATTGTAAAAAGGTTTGGTCAAGGTAGTTTCTTACAGCCAAAGTATAATGAAAAAAAAAAAAGAATTCCATTGGTGTTAAGTTGTGTGGACATGATGGCCATTTAATACTGCCATTCCTCCAATCCAATATTGTAAAAAGGTTTGGTCAAAGTAGTTTCTTACAGCCAAAGTATAATGAAAAAAAAAGAAGAATTTCATTGGTGTTAAGTTTGGTGAACATGGTGGCCATTTAATACTGCCATTCCTCCAATCCAATATTGTAAAAAGGTTTGGTCAAGGTAGTTTCTTACAGCCAAATTATAATGAAAAAAAAAGAAGAATTCCATTGGTGTTAAGTTGGGTGGACATGATGGCCATTTAATACCGCCATTCCTCCAATCCAATATTGTAAAAAGGTTTGGTCAAAGTAGTTTCTTACAGCCAAAGTATAATGAAAAAAAAAAGAAGAATTCCATTGGTGTTAAGTTTGGTGAACATGGTGGCCATTTAATACTGCCATTCCTCCAATCCAATATTGTAAAAAGGTTTGGTCAAGGTAGTTTCTTACAGACAAAGTATAATGAAAAAAAAAAGAAGAATTCCATTGGTGTTAAGTTTGGTGAACATGGTGGCCATATAATACTGCCATTCCTCCAATACAATATTCTAAAAAGGTTTGGTCAAGGTAGTTTCTTACAGACAAAGTATAATGAAAAAAAAAAAAAGAATTCCATTGGTGTTAAGTTGGGTGGACATGATGGCCATTTAATACCGCCATTCCTCCAATCCAATATTGTAAAAAGGTTTGGTCAAGGTAGTTTCTTACAGCCAAAGTATAATGAAAAAAAAAAGAAGAATTCCATTGGTGTTAAGTTGTGTGGACATGATGGCCATTTAATACCGCCATTCCACCAATCCAATATTGTAAAAAGGTTTGGTCAAGGTAGTTTCTTACAGCCAAAGTATAATGAAAAAAAAAAGAATTCCATTGGTGTTAAGATTGGTGAACATGGTGGCCATTTAATACTGCCATTCCCCCAATCCAATATTGTAAAAAGGTTTGGTCAAGGTAGTTTCTTACAGCCAAAGTATAATGAAAAAAAAAAGAAGAATTCCATTGGTGTTAAGTTTGGTGGACATGATGGCCATTTAATACCGCCATTCCTCCAATCCAATATTGTAAAAAGGTTTGGTCAAGGTAGTTTCTTACAGACAAATTATAATGAAAAAAAAAAGAAGGATACAATTGGTGTTAAGTTGGGTGAACATGGTGGCCATTTAATACTGCCATTCCTCCAATCCAATATTGGAAAAAGGTTTGGTCAAGGTAGTTTCTTACAGCTAAAGTATAATGAAAAAAAAAAGAAGAATTCAATTGGTGTTAAGTTGGGTGAACATGGCGTCCATTTAATACTGCCATTCCTCCAATCCAATATTGTAAAAAGGATTGGTCAAGGTAGTTTCTTACAGCCAAAGTTTAATGAAAAAAAAAAAGAAGAATTCAATTGGTGTTAAGTTGGGTGAACATGGTGGCCATTTAATACCGCCATTCCTCCAATCCAATATTGTAAAATGTTTGGTCAAGGTAGTTTCTTACAGCCAAAGTATAATGAAAAAAAAAAAAGAAGAATTCAGTTGGTGTTAAGTTGGGTGAACATGGTGGCCATTTAATACCGCCATTCCTCCAATCCAATATTGTAAAATGTTTGGTCAAGGTAGTTTCTTACAGCCAAAATATAATGAAAAAAAAAAGAAGAATTCAATTGGTGTTAAGTTGGGTGAACATGGTGTCCATTTAATACTGCCATTCCTCCAATCCAATATTGTAAAAAGGTTTGGTCAAGGTAGTTTCTTACAGCCAAAGTATAATGAAAAAAAAAAAAGAAGAATTCAATTGGTGTTAAGTTGGGTGAACATGGTGGCCATTTAATACCGCCATTCCTCCAATCCAATATTGTAAAATGTTTGGTCAAGGTAGTTTCTTACAGCCAAAGTATAATGAAAAAAAAAAAAAAAGAATTCCATTGGTGTTAAGTTGGGTGAACATGATGGCCATTTAATACCACCATTCCTACAATCCAATATTGTAAAAAGGTTTGGTCAAGGTAGTTTCTTACAGCCAAAGTATAATGAAAAAAAAAAAGAAGAATTCAATTGGTGTTAAGTTGGGAAAACATGGTGGCCATTTAATACTGCCATTCCTCCAATCCAATATTGTAAAATGGTTTGGTCAAGGTAGTTTCTTACAGACAAAGTATAATGAAAAAAAAAAGAAGAATTCCATTGGTGTTAAGTTTGGTGAACATGGTGGCCATTTAATACTGCCATTCCTCCAATCCAATATTGGAAAAAGGTTTGGTCAAGGTAGTTTCTTACAGCCAAAGTATAATGAAAAAAAAAAAAGAATTCCATTGGTGTTAAGTTGTGTGGACATGATAACCATTTAATACCGCCATTCCTCCAATCCAATATTGTAAAAAGGTTTGGTCAAAGTAGTTTCTTACAGCCAAAGTATAATGAAAAAAAAAAGAAGAATTCCATTGGTGTTAAGTTGTGTGGACATGATGGCCATTTAATACCGCCATTCCACCAATCCAATATTGTAAAAAGGTTTGGTCAAGGTAGTTTCTTACAGCCAAAGTATAATGAAAAAAAAAAGAATTCCATTGGTGTTAAGATTGGTGAACATGGTGGCCATTAAATACTGCCATTCCTCCAATCCAATATTGTAAAAAGGTTTGGTCAAGGTAGTTTCTTACAGCCAAAGTATAATGAAAAAAAAAAAAGAATTCCATTGGTGTTAAGTTGGGTGGACATGATGGCCATTTAATACCGCCATTCCTCCAATCCAATATTGTAAAAAGGTTTGGTCAAGGTAGTTTCTTACAGCCAAGTTATAATGAAAAAAAAAGACGAATTCCATTGGTGTTAAGTTTGGTGAACATGGTGGCCATTTAATACTGCTATTCCTCCAATCCAATATTGTAAAAAGGTTTGGTCAAGGTAGTTTCTTACAGCCAAAGTATAATGAAAAAAAAAAGAATTCCATTGGTGTTAAGTTGGGTGGACATGATGGCCATTTAATACCGCCATTCCTCCAATCCAATATTGTAAAAAGGTTTGGTCAAGGTAGTTTCTTACAGACAAAGTATAATGAAAAAAAAAAGAAGAATTCCATTGATGTTAAGTTTGGTGAACATGGTGGCCATTTAATACTGCCATTCCTCCAATCCAATATTGTAAAAAGGTTTGGTCAAGGTAGTTTCTTACAGCCAAAGTATAATGAAAAAAAAAAAAGAATTCTATCGGTGTTAAGTTGGGTGGACATGATGGCCATTTAATACCGCCATTCCTCCAATCCAATATTGTAAAAAGGTTTGGTCAAGGTAGTTTCTTACAGACAAAGTATAATGAAAAAAAAAGAAGAATTCCATTGGTGTTAAGTTTGGTGAACATGGTGGCCATTTAATACTGTCATTCCTCCAATCCAATATTGTAAAAAGGTTTGATCAAGGCAGTTTCTTACAGCCAAAGTATAATGAAAAAAAAAAAGAAGAATTCCATTGGTGTTAAGTTGGGTGAACATGGTGGCCATTTAATACTGCCATTCCTCCAATCCAATATTGTAAAAAGGTTTGGTCAAGGTAGTTTCTTACAGCCAAAGTATAATGAAAAAAAAAAGAATTCCATTGGTGTTAAGTTGGGTGGACATGATGGCCATTTAATACCGCCATTCCTCCAATCCAATATTGTAAAAAGGTTTGGTCAAGGTAGTTTCTTACAGACAAAGTATAATGAAAAAAAAAGAAGAATTCCATTGGTGTTAAGTTTGGTGAACATGGTGGCCATTTAATACTGCTATTCCTCCAATCCAATATTGTAAAAAGGTTTGGTCAAGGTAGTTTCTTACAGCCAAAGTATAATGAAAAAAAAAAAAGAATTCCATTGGTGTTAAGTTGGGTGGACATGATGGCCATTTAATAACGCCATTCCTCCAATCCAATATTGTAAAAAGGTTTGGTCAAGGTAGTTTCTTACAGACAAAGTATAATGAAAAAAAAAAGAAGAATTCCATTGGTGTTAAGTTGGGTGAACATGGTGGCCATTGAATACTGCCATTCCTCCAATCCAATATTGTAAAAAGGTTTGGTCAATGTAGTTTCTTACAGCCAAAGTATAATGAAAAAAAAAAAGAATTCCATTGGTGTTAAGTTCTGTGGACATGATGGCCATTTAATACCGCCTTTCCTCCAATCCAATATTGTAAAAAGGTTTGGTCAAGGTAGTTTCTTACAGCCAAAGTATAATGAAAAAAAAAGAAGAATTCCATTGGTGTTAAGTTTGGTGAACATGGTGGCCATTTAATACTGCCATTCCTCCAATCCAATATTGTAAAAAGGTTTGGTCAAGGTAGTTTCTTACAGCCAAATTATAATGAAAAAAAAAGAAGAATTCCATTGGTGTTAAGTTGGGTGGACATGATGGCCATTTAATACCGCCATTCCTCCAATCCAATATTGTAAAAAGGTTTGGTCAAGGTAGTTTCTTACAGCCAATGTATAATGAAAAAAAAAAGAAGAATTCCATTGGTGTTAAGTTTGGTGAACATGGTGGCCATTTAATACTGCCATTCCTCCAATCCAATATTGTAAAAAGGTTTGGTCAAGGTAGTTTCTTACAGACAAAGTATAATGAAAAAAAAAAAAAGAATTCCATTGGTTTTAAGTTGGGTGGACATGATGGCCATTTAATACCGCCATTCCTCCAATCCAATATTGTAAAAAGGTTTGGTCAAGGTAGTTTCTTACAGCCAAAGTATAATGAAAAAAAAAAGAAGAATTCCATTGGTGTTAAGTTGTGTGGACATGATGGCCATTTAATACCGCCATTCCTCCAATCCAATATTGTAAAAAGGTTTGGTCAAGGTAGTTTCTTACAGCCAAAGTATAATGAAAAAAAAAAGAAGAATTCCATTGGTGTTAAGATTGGTGAACATGGTGGCCATTTAATACTGTCATTCCTCCAATCCAATATTGTAAAAAGGTTTGGTCAAGGTAGTTTCTTACAGCCAAAGTATAATGAAAAAAAAAAAAGAATTCCATTGGTGTTAAGTTGGGTGGACATGATGGCCATTTAATACCGCCATTGCTCCAATCCAATATTGTAAAAAGGTTTGGTCAAGGTAGTTTCTTACAGCCAAATTATAATGAAAAAAAAAAGAAGGATTCAATTGGTGTTAAGTTGGGTGAACATGGTGGCCATTTAATACTGCCATTCCTCCAATCCAATATTGTAAAAAGGTTTGGTCAAGGTAGCTTCTTACAGCCAAAGTATAATGCAAAAAAAAAAAAAGAATTCCATTGGTGTTAAGTTTGGTGAACATGGTGGCCATTTAATACTGCCATTCCTACAATCCAATATTGTAAAAAGGTTTGGTCAAAGTAGTTTCTTACAGCCAAAGTATAATGAAAAAAAAAAGAAGAATTCCATTGGTGTTAAGTTGGGTGAACATGATGGCCATTTAATACCGCCATTCCTGCAATCCAATATTGTAAAAAGGTTTGGTCAAGGTAGTTTCTTACAGCCAAAATATAATGAAAAAAAAAAGAAGAATTCAATTGGTATTAAGTTGGGTGAACATGGTGTCCATTTAATACTGCCATTCCTCCAATCCAATATTGTAAAAAGGTTTGGTCAAGGTAGTTTCTTACAGCCAAAGTATAATGAAAAAAAAAAGAAGAATTCCATTGGTGTTAAGTTTGGTGAACATGGTGGCCATATAATACTGCCATTCCTCCAATCCAATATTGTAAAAAGGTTTGGTCAAGCTAGTTTCTTACAGCCAAAGTATAATGAAAAAAAAAAAAAGAATTCCCTTGGTTTTAAGTTGGGTGGACATGATGGCCATTTAATACCGCCATTCCTCCAATCCAATATTGTAAAAAGGTTTGGTCAAGGTAGTTTCTTACAGCCAAAGTATAATGAAAAAAAAAAGAAGAATTCCATTGGTGTTAAGTTGTGTGGACATGATGGCCATTTAATACCGCCATTCCTCCAATCCAATCTAAAGTTTTTAAAAATTTGGTCAAGGTAGTTTCTTACAGCCAAAGTATAATGAAAAAAAAAAGAAGAATTCCATTGGTGTTAAGATTGGTGAACATGGTGGCCATTTAATACTGCCATTCCTCCAATCCAATATTGTAAAAAGGTTTGGTCAAGGTAGTTTCTTACAGCCAAAGTATAATGAAAAAAGAAAAAGAATTCCATTGGTGTTAAGGTGGGTTGACATGATGGCCATTTAATACTGCCATTCCTCCAATCCAATATTGTAAAAAGGTTTGGTCAAGGTAGTTTCTTACAGCCAAATTATAATGAAAAAAAAAAGAAGGATTCAATTGGTGTTAAGTTGGGTGAACATGGTGGCCATTTAATACTGCCATTCCTCCAATCCAATATTGTAAAAAGGTTTGGTCAAGGTAGCTTCTTACAGCCAAAGTATAATGCAAAAAAAAAAAAAGAATTCCATTGGTGTTAAGTTTGGTGAACATGGTGGCCATTTAATACTGCCATTCCTACAATCCAATATTGTAAAAAGGTTTGGTCAAGGTAGTTTCTTACAGCCAAAGTATAATGAAAAAAAAAAGAAGAATTCCATTGGTGTTAAGTTGGGTGAACATGATGGCCATTTAATACCGCCATTCCTGCAATCCAATATTGTAAAAAGGTTTGGTCAAGGTAGTTTCTTACAGCCAAAATATAATGAAAAAAAAAAAGAAGAATTCAATTGGTATTAAGTTGGGTGAACATGGTGTCCATTTAATACTGCCATTCCTCCAATCCAATATTGTAAAAAGGTTTGGTCAAGGTAGTTTCTTACAGCCAAAGTATAATGAAAAAAAAAAGAAGAATTCAATTGGTGTTAAGTTTGGTGAACATGGTGGCCATTTAATACTGCCATTCCTACAATCCCATATTGTAAAAAGGTTTGGTCAAGGTAGTTTCTTACAGCCAAAGTATAATGAAAAAAAAAAGAAGAATTCCATTGGTGTTAAGTTTGGTGAACATGGTGGCCATTTAATACTGCCATTCCTCCAATCCAATATTGTAAAAAGGTTTGGTCAAGGTAGTTTCTTACAGCCAAAGGATAATGAAAAAAAAAAAAGAATTCCATTGGTGTTAAGTTGGGTGGACATGATGGCCATTTAATACCGCCATTCCTTCAATCCAATATTGTAAAAAGGTTTGGTCAAGATAGTTTCTTACAGACAAAGTATAATGAAAAAAAAAAGAAGAATTCCATTGGTGTTAAGTTTGGTGAACATGTTGGCCATTTAATACTGCTATTCCTCCAATCCAATATTGTAAAAAGGTTTGGTCAAGGTAGTTTCTTACAGCCAAAGTATAATGAAAAAAAAAAAAGAAGAATTCAATTGGTGTTAAGTTGGGTGAATATGGTGGCCATTTAATACTGCCATTCCTCCAATCCAATATTGTAAAAAGGTTTGGTCAAGGTAGCTTCTTACAGCCAAAGTATAATGGAAAAAAAAAAGAAGAATTCAATTGGTGTTAAGTTGGGTGAACATGGTGTCCATTTACTACTGCCATTCCTCCAATCCAATATTGTAAAATGTTTGGTCAAGGTAGTTTCTTACAGCCAAAGTATAATGCAAAAAAAAAAAAAGAATTCCATTGGTGTTAAGTTTGGTGAACATGGTGGCCATTTAATACTGCCATTCCTACAATCCAATATTGTAAAAAGGTTTGGTCAAGGTAGTTTCTTACAGCCAAATATAATGAAAAAAAAAAAGAAGAATTCAATTGGTGTTAAGTTGGGTGAACATGGTGGCCATTTAATACTGCCATTCCTCCAATCCAATATTGTAAAAAGGTTTGGTCAAGGTAGTTTCTTACAGACAAAGTATAATGAAAAAAAAAAAAGAAGAATTCAATTGGTGTTAAGTTGGGCGAACATGGTGGCCATTTAATACTGCCATTCGTCAAATCCAATATTGTAAAAAGCTTTGGTCAAGGTAGTTTCTTACAGCCAAAGTATAATGCAAAAAAAAAAAAAGAATTCCGTTGGTGTTAAGTTTGGTGAACATGGTGGCCATTTAATACTGCCATTCCTCCAATCAAATATTGTAAAAGATTTGGTCAAGGTAGTTTCTTACAGCCAAAGTATAATGAAAAACAAAAAAAAGAATTCCATTGGTGTTAAGTTGGGTGAACATGATGGCCATTTAATACCGCCATTCCTCCAATCCAATATTGTAAAAAGGTTTGGTCAAGGTAGTTTCTTACAGCCAAAGTATAATGAAAAAAAAAAAGAAGAATTCAATTGGTGTTAAGTTGGGCGAACATGGTGGCCATTTAATACTGCCATTCCTCCAATCCAATATTGTAAAATGGTTTGGTCAAGGTAGTTTCTTACAGCCAAAGTATAATGAAAAAAAAAAAGAAGAATTCAATTGGTGTTAAGTTGGGTGAACATGGTGTCCATTTAATACTGCCATTCCTCCAATCCAATATTGTAAAATGTTTGGACAAGGTAGTTTCTTACAGCCAAAGTATAATGCAAAAAAAAAAAAGAATTCCATTGGTGTTAAGTTTGGTGAACATGGTGGCCATTTAATACTGCCATTCCTACAATCCAATATTGTAAAAAGGTTTGGTCAAGGTAGTTTCTTACAGCCAAAGTATAATGAAAAAAAAAAAGAAGAATTCAATTGGTGATAAGTTGGGTGAACATGGTGGCCATTTAATACTGCCATTCCTCCAATCCAATATTGTAAAATGGTTTGGTCAAGGTAGTTTCTTACAGCCAAAGTATAATGCAAAAAAAAAAAAGAATTCCATTGGTGTTACGTTGGGTGAACATGATGGCCATTTAATACCGCCATTCCTCCAATCCAATATTGTAAAAAGGTTTGGTCAAGGTAGTTTCTTACAGACAAAGTATAATGAAAAAACAAAAAAAAGAATTCCATTGGTGTTAAGTTGGGTGAACATGATGGCCATTTAATACCGCCATTCCTCCAATCCAATATTGTAAAAAGGTTTGGTCAAGGTAGTTTCTTACAGCCAAAGTATAATGAAAAAAAAAAAGAAGAATTCAATTGGTGTTAAGTTGGGCGAACATGGTGGCCATTTAATACTGCCATTCCTCCAATCCAATATTGTAAAAATGTTTGGTCAAGGTAGTTTCTTACAGCCAAAGTATAATGAAAAAAAAAAAGAAGAATTCAATTGGTGTTAAGTTGGGCGAACATGGTGGCCATTTAATACTGCCATTCCTCCAATCCAATATTGTAAAATGGTTTGGTCAAGGTAGTTTCTTACAGCCAAAGTATAATGAAAAAAAAAAAGAAGAATTCAATTGGTGTTAAGTTGGGCGAACATGGTGGCCATTTAATACTGCCATTCCTCAAATCCAATATTGTAAAAAGGTTTGGTCAAGGTAGTTTCTTACCGCCAAAGTATAATGAAAAAAAAAGAAGAATTCAATTGGTGTTAAGTTTGGTGAACATGGTGGCCATTTAATACTGCCATTCCTCCAATCCAATATTGTAAAAAAATTTGGTCAAGGCAGTTTCTTACAGCCAAAGTATAATGAAAAAAAAAAAGAAGAATTCAATTAGTGTTAAGTTGGCTGAACATGGTGGCCATTTAATACTGCCATTCCTCCAATCCAATATTGTAAAATGTTTGGTCAAGGTAGTTTCTTACAGCCAAAGTATAATGCAAAAAAAAAAGAGAATTCCATTGGTGTTAAGTTTGGTGAACATGGTGGCCATTTAATACTGCCATTCCTACAATCCAATATTGTAAAAAGGTTTGGTCAAGGTAGTTTCTTACAGCCAAAGTATAATGAAAAAAAAAAAGAAGAATTCAATTGGTGTTAATTTGGGTGTACATGGTGGCCATTTAATACTGCCATTCCTCCAATCCAATATTGTAAAAAGGTTTGGTCAAGGTAGTTTCTTACAGACAAAGTATAATGAAAAAAAAAAAAGAAGAATTCAATTGGTGTTAAGTTGGGCGAACATGGTGGCCATTTAATACTGCCATTCCTCCAATCCAATATTGTAAAATGGTTTGGTCAAGGTAGTTTCTTACAGCCAAAGTATAATCAAAAAAAAAAAGAAGAATTCAATTGGTGTTAAGTTGGGCGAACATGGTGGCCATTTAATACTGCCATTCCTCCAATCCAATATTGTAAAATGGTTTGGTCAAGGTAGTTTCTTACAGCCAAAGTATAATCAAAAAAAAAAAGAAGAATTCATTTGGTGTTAAGTTGGGCGAACATGGTGGCCATTTAATACTGCCATTCCTCCAATCCAATATTGTAAAATGGTTTGGTCAAGGTAGTTTCTTACAGCCAAAGTATAATCAAAAAAAAAAAGAAGAATTCAATTGGTGTTAAGTTGGGTGAACATGGTGGCCATTTAATACTGCCATTCCTCCAATCCAATATTGTAAAAAGGTTTGGTCAAGGTAGTTTCTTACAGACAAAGTATAATGAAAAAAAAAAAAGAAGAATTCAATTGGTGTTAAGTTGGGCGAACATGGTGGCCATTTAATACTGCCATTCGTCAAATCCAATATTGTAAAAAGGTTTGGTCAAGGTAGTTTCTTACAGCCAAAGTATAATGAAAAAAAAAAGAAGAATTCAATTGGTATTAAGTTGGGTGAAAATGGTGGCCATTTAATACTGCCATTCCTCCAATCAAATATTGTAAAAGGTTTGGTCAAGGTAGTTTGTTACAGCCAAAGTATAATGAAAAAAAAAAAAAGAATTCCATTGGTGTTAAGTTGGGTGAACATGATGGCCATTTAATACCGCCATTCCTCCAATCCAATATTGTAAAAAGGTTTGGTCAAGGTAGTTTCTTACAACCAAAGTATAATGAAAAAAAAAGAAGAATTCAATTGGTGTTAAGTTTGGTGAACATGGTGGCCATTTAATACTGCCATTCCTCCAATCCAATATTGTAAAAAAATTTGGTCAAGGCAGTTTCTTACAGCCAAAGTATAATGAAAAAAAAAAAGAAGAATTCAATTAGTGTTAAGTTGGCTGAACATGGTGTCCATTTAATACTGCCATTCCTCCAATCCAATATTGTAAAATCTTTGGTCAAGTTAGTTTCTTACAGCCAAAGTATAATGCAAAAAAAAAAGAGAATTCCATTGGTGTTAAGTTTGGTGAACATGGTGGCCATTTAATACTTCCATTCCTCCAATCCAATATTGTAAAAAGGTTTGGTCAAGGTAGCTTCTTACAGCCAAAGTATAATGAAAAAAAAAAAGAAGAATTCAATTGGTATTAAGTTGGGCGAACATGGTGGCCATTTAATACTGCCATTCCTACAATCCAATATTGTAAAAAGGTTTGGTCAAGGTAGTTTCTTACAGCCAAAGTATAATGAAAAAAAAAAGAAGAATTCCTTTGGTGTTAAGTTGGGTGAACATGGTGGCCATTTAATACTGCCATTCCTCCAATCCAATATTGTGAAAAGGTTTGGTCAAGGTAGTTTCTTACAGCCAAAGTATAATGAAAAAAAAAAAATAATTCAATTGGTGCTAAGTTGGGTGAACATGGTGGCCATTTAATACTGCCATTCCTCCAATCCAATATTGTGAAAATGTTTGGTCAAGGTAGTTTCTTACAGCCAAAGTATAATGAAGAAGAGTCCCATGTTGGTGAAACACCTCAGTGAAATTAACTCTGATTCTGAACTATGGAACTAACACATGAAAAAATAAAATGTCAAAATATATAAATAATTAAGCAACTGTTTATTTAACCTATCCTTAATTATATTTTTTATGAAGATATGACAATGCACAATTAATAAAGAAAAGGAATCTGTGGAGAGCCATTACCTACATCCTAAAGAAACAGTAATAAATAATTATTAAAAAATGGTGTTAGCATATCGCAGATGCCTTAAATATTCTTGATTTGTAATATTTTCCTAACTACTACATAGTTGATGTTTTGTAAGATATTTTCAAAAACTCTTCAGCAAAACTTTATCAACTTGCTTTATTCATTTTCTACTATTTATTTTGACTTTATCTTTGTGTAAACAAATTATTTCAGTAGCTATCATATAAAGTATGATGGGTAAATTGTCTCCATTTTATATATTTTTAATTTCACACATGCATGTTGTTTGTTTTTGATTTTGTCATCTGCACATTACAGTAGAGTCAGTTGGGCACCATCTGTATAAAAAAAAAAAGAATGCCATGACTCAATTCACTCCACCAGAAATTTGGAAATAGCATGCTGTACTAATTGGCATTCACACCAGAAGCTCCAATATGAACATTTTGGTTGTCAATCTGAGGACAGTGCAAAGGTTTTGGAAAGTGTTCAATGAGTCTAATGGTGATTACAAAGGTATAGCATCTCAGAAAACTCACAGATAAGAAAATATCTCCCGAATTTGTTGGTGACGGCCTCAGACTTAACACAAAGGCTGCTGGAAGAGCTATTGTTTGGCAACAGGTCTCTGCACAATTCCACACAAGCAGGAGAATTCAGTTATGGCTGTGAGACAATTTCTGTGACTTCATCACTGCTTACATCTGGCCACCTAATCCCCAGACTTCAACCCCCCTTAATTATTATGTGTGGATCACAGTTGCGCGAGAGATAAAAAAAAACCCTTTTAACATCAAAGATGAACTAAAGGCAAGGATTATGGCAACATTCATGAACAAAGAGACCATCCAGAAGAGTTGCAGGAAATTCCAGTCATCTGGATGCTGTGGTTGAAGCCAATGGTGATTTTATTGAATGTATTTACTCTTTAGTATTTTAAGATATTTTTGTGTATTTTTGGTAAATATATCTGTTAAAATGAGATGTCAGTGTTGTTTTAATTTTAGTGTAATTTAGACTACAACTTAGGAATAAAATTACAATATATCATACATAGAGTGCAGGTATTAATGAAACAGGGCTCAATGTAATGAAACAGAGCGAAAAAATATATATTAATAAATATACATACTATTTCACACCTAGCATGACTCTAGTGCAATCTTGAGGTGCAGAATTCAAATTTTGAATTCTGCACCTGAAGATTGCATCGTACATGAAACTCAGAGTCGTGCTAGAGGTGTGAGATAGTATATATATATATATATATATATATATATATATATATATATATATATATATATATATTTTAAAGAAAAACAGACCACTTTAAGGTGCCATTATAATAGTTTATTTCACCAGAAACCATTTAAAGGATGCTGGATCATCAGACATCACTTCCAAAAGGTGAAACAAGAAATGAAATGAAAATTTACACTTTTGATGGGTAGTATTAAGTTTATGTAATTTAACAGAGAGGATAGTGAGGAGTGGTGTGAGAGAGATTGTCGAGTTTAGAGAGGGCTTATTTTAATATTTCTTTCCATCATACGTAGTATTGAGGAAGGAGGGACCAAACATTGACCTATTTAATCGGTTAACTTAATGGAAATGATATGTTGAAAGGGAAGGAGAAAAGAGAGAAAAGAAAAAGAAAGAAGGGGGAAGTAAAGAGAAAGGAGATGTATTTAGGGTTTACGGTAGAAGAAGAGGGGTGGTACAGTTTTAGCAATTTAGGTAAAAAAAAACAGATTTTAACGTTTGATAGTAATTTAAATGTTTAAAAAATCCACAAAGAAATTAATTTAATGCTTGTTAGCAATTTAAATATTTAACTCTTTTACAAATAATTTAGGGATTTAATATGAGTTAAATACTATATTTAAAAACACATTAAGAAAAAAACACATTAAGAAAAATACTTAAAATATAAAAGTTTACTGATAGTAATCTTTTAATATTGTAAGTGACTGTTAAGGTAACATCTTTATCAGTTTGAGTCTAATTCATGAATGTAATTTGTAACTATTTTTTGATGGGTAATTTTTCTTATTTAAAGTTTAGGTTTCAAATTAAGATGGAGTAATATTTGAAGGTAATATTAAAAAAATTTTGTTTTTTCATATATATATACCACATATACACTTATGTAAATCTCACATATATATACATTCATTTACATGTGCAATTATACACATAGGCACACAAATATGTATCGACATACACAGGTACCTATACATATTTATATATAAATACTTATACATACATTTATAAATATTTACACATATTTATATTTATATCTATTTAAATTTGTCCTTAAATTTCACAGTTAATGTTTAACATTAGGTAGTGACTTAAGTGTTTAAATATCAAGAAAATATTTTTAATTTTAATACTTTTACTCTCAAGACTGATAGTTAAAGAGTAATATATTTAAATTTAAATTAAATTATCAATTTAAAATGAAATTACCTCCAGAAGATAAAAAATTTCAATCTCAAAATTCTAATTAGAGAATATTTAAAGAGAAAATAAGATTAAACATTAATAAGAGAATTTTATGTCCTTACATTAGAATACTTTCTCTCTATATATAAGACAAATCTATACCCATATATACATATATATGGATATGTATTCATATTACTATATCCTACATATATTCACACATATTACCTATACAAACACACAAATACTTACATTTATATATATACATATACAGACCACATGCAATCCTATATACATGACATGATATATATATACAAAAATACCTACCTAAACTTACGATATATAACATATATATATATTTTACATATGCGCCTACAATACATATACACATACATATGTATATATACACCCTTATACAAATGCATATACATATACACATAAAACCACATGTCCAAGACCATGTACACATTTGTATACATACAATTATGTATCTGCATCCATGTGTGCATATAATCATTTCCAAATCCAAAAATATCACAATCTTTTCCTTTCTGTATAGTTTTTTCTAAATATATTTAGTTACAGTGAGATGGTTTCTATGTCTACATTTAAAAATTAACTCATTATGTTGGCTGAGTAATATATCCGGATTTTTATGCTTTATTATTAGGATCTTCTCTTTCATATATATATATATATAGAGAGAGAGAGAGAGAGAGAAATTAAATTTTGAAATTAAATTTAGACGAAAAGTGAGTTATCCAGGATTAAAATATTTTAAGAGAAATAATTTTCTGTGCATACAACTAGTCCATTCCATTAATTTAATCGGTTTGCATTATTAATATATTTAGGATGAATAATTTTTCGTATAAACATAGATTGCACATGTCCCCCACCCCGCCCGGGAATGGATTGATTTTAGTGACCAATTCCCAATTCACTGCAGGTGTGTAGCTCTCTGTTTTGGTACCCCAATAAAACTTAAAGAGTGCTTTGGCATTTGCGTATTTTTTGTTGTTAAGGGTCATTTTATGATGATAAAACGTTTTTTTCCCCCAATTATTAGCAATTGACCCGAAATAAAATGTAATTTGCTCATTATGCTTGATGCTAGCCTTACAAATAACTCCTTTATACATTTGCCAATCAAAGGACAGGTGTTTTCTTTTCGGCAATTGAATTTTTAATCATCATAGCTACCTTTGTAATTATTTTTGCTTAAGTATTTTAAGAAGGGTTTCACTAATATGTTGAGCTATATATTGGTCATGGTTTCAAGTGCAGCGGTAACTAACCTTAATGTTGTTCTTGTTGAAGACTTTTTGGGGGTAAAGGGTTATGGTTAAAGTGTTTGCGTACTAAT
Source organism: Acanthosepion lycidas (assembly GCA_963932145.1). Lineage (NCBI taxonomy): Eukaryota > Metazoa > Mollusca > Cephalopoda > Sepiida > Sepiidae > Acanthosepion > Acanthosepion lycidas. The sequence goes on along the minus strand of OZ010616.1, from coordinate 59,743,257 downwards.
TTAAGGAAGGTTCTACCGATATTGGTTCTGACGTTACTATTAAAAAGCAGGTTGAACCAAATTATATTGCATCTTCTCTTCCAACGTTTACTACTGGTGTGGAATCTTCCACAACACAACTAGCCTTACCTCTTGTTAGGAAATGCACTCTTCCTATCTGGTAAGTAAAATTCTACTTTCATACAATATAACAAGTATTCATTGGTCATTCACCTCCAATCTCGCTTGCTGATTGGTCAGTTCCAACCAATCAAACTGCCTGCACGCAACCAATCTGTTTTCCCGCTCATATGCTAGGAGCCACTTGACCATTATATAAACCGAACACGTGTGAACTTTTTGAGTAGTAGTTACCAAATGGCGCAGATGTGGAAAATCCCGAAAACTTCCCTTCTGCAGGAAGAGTTTTAACCGTCATTAGAACTGGCCCGGGTACGCGGGAGATTTGGGGCATGATAGAGGAGGCCCAGTCGTCGCTCAAAATGGTGCCCCCAGCTGCCTATCTTCTCGATCCTGAAGCAGATGATGCAAACCTAAAACTGAAAGGGAGGGTCCCCGTTTTCGTTCACCCATCCCTTTATAGGGCGCTTAAATTAACCTACCCTTCGCACATCGGCGGCTTGTCTCAGGATGATACCGTCGAAAATAAGATGGCGTCCGGATCCATGGGACGAGCTGTCGGTGTCCTCACCCCAGCCATGTTCTATCCTGAAGGACAACCCTAATTCGATTTGACAATGTCACTCTGGTTAGCTAGTTTAAATGTCTGGGGCCTGAGGTCCGAGTCTCGCAGGGTGAGGCTCTCTCGTGACCTTCAGCGCCTCGGGGTGAATGTATGTTGTATACAAGAGACCCGTTTTTCTTCTCATGATCGTGAGGACATACTGTCTAAGTGGTTCGCCCTTTATTCAGCCTGTTTTGATGGTCGTTCGAGGGGTGTCTCTTGGCTAGTGAGCAAGTCTTTGAAGGCTGCTTGTACCCTTGTCTTCGCGGATCCAGCGGGCAGACTTTGCATGCTGGATGTTACCATAAAGGATAAGGTTCTACGTCTCATTGGGGTTTATGCGCCCAATACCCATTCCGAGCGGCCTGCTTTGTTTCGGCAGATCGCGCCGTTCTTGACGACGTCTCGTCGGGTAGTTTTAGCGGGGGATTGGAATGCCGTCCTTGACCCCGATATAGATCGTATAGGGCATAAACAAGGTACTAACAACCCGGATGTGAAACCATTTCGGGACTTTATCGATGAGTTTGATCTTGTCGATAAGTTCCGGAATGAACACCCTCGGGAGGTAGCATGGACTTGGACAACTAGTGGCAACTCGGCTCCTGGGACGCTTGCGAGCTACCTGGACCGAGTCTTAGTTAGGAGAGTCGATGTAGGGCTCTTAGGGTGTCCAGGTTTCCATTACATAGTTTATACGGATCATAGGCTTGTCCGGGTCCGTGTAAACTTAGATAAGCCTAAGGTTAGGTTGGCTGGTTACTGGAAATTGAACTGTTCACTATTTAGTGAACAGAATTTCCGGGACCAGCTTTTACTAATGATACAAAGGGAATTGACGGGTTTGGTTGTGGGAAATGCCTGGTGGGGAAATTTAAAATCTAAAATTCGAACGTTTGCTGCCGATTTTAGTCGTCGACTCAATCTAGATAGATTAGCGGCGCAAACGGTTTTAGAAAATAAAGTTGATCGGGCTGTGAAATCCCGTGTTAGTGGGGATATATCTTTAGCTAAGGCAGAGTTGTCCTCCTTGCTTATCAAGAAGGATCAAGCTCTGGTAGTTAGGGCTAGGTTAAAAAGAATGTCTTCTGAGGCAACGAATATGGCCGCTGAACTGCGTGCAGAGGAAAATCGAAACGCGTCTAGGCGACATATAGCATGCGTCACGTTGCCGAATAAGCGGACCGTGACTACAAACGCGGGCATATGTGAGGTCTTTCGGGACTACTTTCAGGATCTTTTCACCAGGGAGCCCGGTCTGAACTCTGCTCAGTTCGACGCCTATTTAGCTGACTTTCCCTGCCTCTCGGCAGCTGAAGCGGCTAGGTGCGAGGGTCCCATTACAGAGTCGGAGATCTGGGAAGCGCTGAAGCAGGTTGGCCTGGATAAGTCTCCGGGATTAGATGGTCTTCCCTACGAGGTTTACTTGAGGTTGTCGCACGTTTTTGTTCCTTTGCTGGAACTGATTTACAACCACTGGATGAAGCAGGGGTCTTTACCTCAACGCTTCACCAGGGGTGTGATCAAGTTGCTGCATAAGGACAAGAACGGTGGGGATGGGTTAGGGAACTTTCGCCCTTTAACGATGTTAAATACTGACTTAAAGATTTTGGCGAAGATCTTAGCCAACCGTTTGCAGCTTGTCCTGTCTAGTCTGATTGGCCCTGAACAGACTTGTGGTGTGAAGGGTAGGACTATTCAGGATAACCTTCATATGGTATGCTTGATCTTAGAACAAGTCGACAGTGAAGCCGCGCTGATCAATTTAGATCAGTCCAAGGCCTTCGATAGGGTTGACCATCGATTTCTGGAGGCTGTCCTTTTGGCGGCCGGTTTCGGAGCCGACTTTCGCTCCTGGATCCGACTTTTGTATGCGACCCCCGGTGCGCTGGTGGAAGTGAATGGGGTAAGATCGAAGCCTTTCGTATTGTCTCGCTCCATTCGTCAAGGTTGTCCGCTCTCGCCTCTGCTTTACGTTCTTGCGTTGGAACCATTCCTGCACAAGTTAAAGGCGAATCCGTCCTGCGCGGAATTTCCCTGTCTGGGGCTTCCACCTCAGCCAGGTATTCTGCCTATGCTGACGACGTTTCGGTTCTTGTGTCGAGCAGAGCCGAGATTGACGAAGTCAGCAAAGAGATCAGTGGGTAAGAGATGGTGACAGGGGCCAAGATCAACCGCGATAAGTCTGTGGGCTTGCGGTTGGGTGCGTGGAAGGGAGTTTCTCTTCCCGGGCCTTTCCTCTGGACGGATGGGCCGATCAAGATGCTTGGCGTCTGGTTCGGTCCTGATATCCAGTTGGAAATGAATTAGTCGGAGGTACAAGGGAAGGCCGAGATCGCGGTTAATATGTGGTCTCGGAGGAGACTTTCCCTGAAGGGAAGGGCGGAGGTATGTGTTTCACACATATATCCGATTCTCCTTTACCGACTCTCTGTGCTTCCACTCCCGTATGCCAGACTAATGTCATTAGTCCGGACCTTGTTCTCTTTCTTGTGGAAAGACAAGGCCCCTTCGGTATCTCGCGAGATCTGTTGCCTTCATCCCTCTGAGGGCGGTCTGGGTATGCCTAGCATTGAGATTCGTCAATATATGCTTCGCATTACCTTTCTAGACCGAATGTGTCGCGGATTGGATGAGGTGGGCACCTTTTGGAAAGAAGATGTCCGAAAACATTTCCCATCCCTGAGAAGTGTGCACTCGTGCGAGGAGGAGGCCGGCCGTAGACCTCGTGCCGAGTGCTCCTTCTAGCGCGAATGTCGTCGTGCTTTGAAGCTCCTCTTACGGACGACGGATGGCCTCTCCGACGCCCAGGCGTTGTCTCGTAAGGCATTGTATCAATTGTTAGTTAGGGGGTCCGTTCAAGATCGACGAGCTCGGTCTTACGAAGCAGGAGGCTCACTCGATATGGCCTTGGGCGCCTTGGTTGAAATGTCTCAATAATGATGAGGCATCACTCACCTGGCTGATGATTCGTGGGGCCCTCTGGGTCGGCAAGAGACTTTGTTCAGCAGGCTTGGAGAAATATCCAAACTGTCGTCGCTATACTGGGGAAGTCGAGACCATTGGTCACGCCTTTTTTCAGTTCAAGACGGTAGTGTCGTTGTGCAGGTTTGTTGAAGGCCTCATGGTTCGCATGCTGCAGGGAAAGTTCTTTGTCCTGGAAGCCAGTTCTGTTTGTAGCAATGTGGTGCCGCAATTGATGAAGGCTGAACACTATGTGTTCTGTTGCTTACTAGGGATTATGAGAGTCGTGATTTGGACGACGCGTCAGAAGGAATTCCATGAGGGCGAGAAGTTCACCTCTTCCCAACTGATCTTGTTCTTTAAGCATCAGCTTAAAGTCAAGATTAGGACGGAAAGGCGGCGGCTCACCTCATCGGAATTTGGCAAAAGGTGGGTGAATCTTGCGCGAATGTGTAGAGTGAAAGGGGCTGACCTAGAGTGGCACTTGGATGTCGGTTAGGTACAGGATTTTGTCCTAACAGGGTTGAACAGAGGCAACCCACCCAGATATTAGGTTAGACTAGGCTTTATATTTTTTGATTCTTTAGTTTTTCCGTTTTCTGGTTAACTTAGCTAGAGTATGCATGCGCATTGGTCCCTTTTATTTCTGTCCCTATTTTTTTCTTTTGTTTAATTCCCCATCCCCTCCCTCGTTAGGTGGTCAGTGACGTCAGTTCTCTGGTGGATGCGGGGCGCCTTTCATTTCGTGCGTGTGATTTTTCGTATTTGTTGTTGTGTATGAATGTGTGTGTGCCTGTGTGAATGCTTGGAGGTATGAATGCCCTTTTTTCATTTTTTCATCGTCCCGCATTGATTTCGTCCGGTTAACTGATGTTTCTGCCACATTTATAGTTTGTGGGGGTTTTATTACTAATACAGTTTTGTTTAGTTTTATTGTAAATATTTAACTCATATTGTAAATACTCATTTGGGGATCTTTTAAAAGTTGTTATCTTATGACCCTCCCCCACGAACAATATTTGTACACAAGGGGACTAGTTAGGACTTCATAGAGAATTTGAGGTATTATGGTGGACGTAGTAAGAAAGGTAGGAGTGAATGTGTTGTTTTGGTGATTGGGACATTGTCGGTGTGTTTGGGTCCATGTCTGAGACTAGCTAAGTTTAGATTTAAGACAGAAGATGACCGTCCTTCCCCATCCCCCTTTTAGGCCTTGTGCCACATTTTATACTTTTTGTATAAATAAATATTGTAGTAGTTACCAAGTTTGCTCATTGGCCCCTTTTATTTCTGTCCCCCCCTTTTTTCCTTTAGTTTAACTCCCCATCCCCTCCCTCGTTTAGGTGGTCACTGATATCAGTTCTCTGGTAGATGCGGGGCGCCTTTCGTTTCGCGTGTGTGTTTTTTCGTATTTGTTGTTGTGTATGAATGAGGGTGTGCCTGTGTGAATGGTTGGAGGAATGAATGGGTCCCTTTATTTTTCATAGTCCCGCATCGATTTCGCCCGGTTAACTGATATTTTTGCCATATTTAAAGTTTGTGGGGGGGGGTTAGTACTAACTCTAATTTTGTTTAGTTTCTTGTAAATATATTTGTCATATTGTATATACTCATTGGGGATCCTTTTAAAAATTGTTGTTTTATGCCCCACCCCCGACAATATTTGTAAATAAGGGGAATATTTAGGATTTTCATTGAGTCAAAGAGGCATTTTGGTGAATGTAGTAAGTAAGGCATGGATAAATGTGTTGTTTTGGTGAAAGGAATATTGTTTCGTATGTTTGGGTCAGTGGTTGTGGCTAGCTAAGTTTAAATTAAGACAAATGATGACCGTCCTTTTCCCTATCCCCCCTTTTTTTGACCTTGTGCCACATTCACTGTAATTACAGTAATAAATATTGTAGTAGTTACCAAGTGCCAAGATGTAACCTTCACCGACTCCCGTCTTAGTCATTGCTGACCAGACGTTAAAGATAAAAACCGACTGACCAAAGCAGTCAGTGACAGCACCACAGAGAAATTGCCAACTTACTCCACATCGTTCGAAACCAGATTTTGCCGCGCAAAAGTACATCAACGCTGACTCACTCACAATTCAAACTCAACCAACTCTGTGGACATTATTTCTCAGATATTGCTTATCTAAAGTGAATTGAATTCACTATCTATTAAGTAAACATTTATGTGCGAACGACCTTAAAAATATTACAGTAAAAGGTAAATTACTTCTTAAGAACGTTCTGTTTAAACGACACTTAATATTAACAACTTTAATATCAACATTAACGAACAATTACAAGAAAGACATTCTGAAACCTAAAACATCTTACACATTTGCCAACATAACATATACCAAATATTCTGCTTGTATATTGTTTTGAACTGTATATAAATGTTTTATTAGTTTCTAATTAAAAATGTCTTGTTCTTAATATGAACTCTGATACAAATATTTCCAAATCAAAGGGACACGATTCTGTCCTACCTTTTCATTGCATGCTTGTACATCAACCTAAATAAATCTAATTGTTACGTTTTAAAACAATCCAGTTGAATTTTGTATTTTATTTTGATGTTAGTGGAAATAGTTAATTGACACGCAACCTATTCTCAACAAATATTAGCACATAATTAACCCATCCACTACACTGGTATTCGCGCTAGTGTTTGGTACGTTCTCTCTAGTTTATAGGACACAAATCCTATATCATTCCAACAAATAACTGAAAAACACAAAGGAGATTTGCACACCCGTAAAATCGGATCAAAACGACTAAAAACAGATTTCGCAATAAGGTGTGAAATTAATTTTCTGACCAATGAAAGGAGGCGATTTGCTAAACTAAAAAAAGATAACGATCCAGTGTGAAAAAAAAAAGTAGGCTATAAATAGAGACTCAAGTCAATCACCAGTCAGAAGGACACAGAGATCATAGAGGACTGACAGTCGGGTCCGTCATTGATTCAACCCGACACTAAGAGCAGAAAGTGGGGTAGAAAAGGAAAACAACAACAAAAAATTTGCAACTGACTCCAAAACAATTCAACCCGATAAGTACATTATTCTCTTATCTTTTATTTCTCATTCACATTCTCTTTTTCAACTTAAATTGATCGCCCCTTTTTCCTTTCCACCTACTCGGCGGGAAAAGAAACAGACATTACTCTACTACTCTGTTGAAAGACAGTGAACACATAGACATTTTTTTTGTTCAAATCACATTTGCTTAAACGAACTAAAGCATTAATCTTTTTTACTCTATTCAACAAGATATAAAAATATACAAATTTGTTTATTCTGCATGAATGACATTAAATATACAATGTTCTATTTTCTACAAACTTTCCTTATCGTGTTGTCTTTCCTTGAAATTTGCGTTGTATTTTGTGGGCAGGGTATCTCGTATTAAATTCTCCTTTTAATCCGGGTACGCTGTACCCCACAAGTTTAATATTGTGCTTCAGCTTACTTTTATTTAGGGTATCGAGATATTTGGTTTTGAATCTGTCAAAGATGTATTTATTACTGTAGTTAGTAGAAAGTCTATGTTGGACAGATATGTGCAGGTTAAGGATACCTGACAGGTGGCTAGATTCTTTGCTAAATGTATATGCTTAAAAAGTTTCTTATTATAAGACATGTGCACTCCTCTGGATAGATCGAAAGTAGTATCTAGAAAGTTAATCACGTTGGCGTTGGTGATAGTGATGATATTAAGTCCGTAAATACCTAAAGAATTTGATTGGTTGTTTCTTGAGCCGGTCTGTTTGTTGTGGATTGGTATTGCGCAAAAAAGTATAAGTCCGTCGTCTCTGTACGGGCCAGTGCTCTTACCGTAAAAAAAAGTATACCAGAGCCTCCATAGCAGTAGTATGCCGACTAATTCACAAACGTCCGCAGAGTCAGAGACGCTCATATCACTATAGAGAAATTCGAGTTGTCAAGGACTTATCATCACTATCACCAACACCAAGGTGATCAATTTTCCTGATATTACTTTCGATCTCTAACCAAGCTACACCTTGACTAATATATAGCTCAATGTATTAGTGAAACCCTTCTTAATAAATACTTAAAAATAATTACAAAGGTAGCTATGATGATTAAAAATTCAATTGCCGAAAAGAAAACACCTGTCCTTTGATTGGCAAATAAATGTATAAAGGAGTTATTTGTAAGGCTAGCATCAAGCATAATGAGCAAATTACATTTTATTTCGGGTCAATTGCTAATAATTAGGGGAAAAAACGTTTTATCATCATAAAATGACCCTTAACAACAAAAAATACGCAAATGCCAAAGCACTCTTTAAGTTTTATTGGGGTACCAAAACAGAGAGCTACACACCTGCAGTGAATTGGGAATTGGTCACTAAAAAAATCAATCCATTCCCGGGCGGGGTGGGGGACATGTGCAATCTATGTTTATACGAAAAATTATTCATCCTAAATATATTAATAATGCAAACCGATTAAATTAACGGAATGGACTTATGTCTAGTTGTATGCACAGAAAATTATTTCTCTTAAAATATTTTAATCCTGGATAATTCACTTTTCGTCTAAATTTAATTTCAAATTTTAATTTTTCCGCCCGCATTCATTTCGGGTCATACACCGATTATGTCCCTTTAACCAGTCAAACGTATTTTACGAACAGCGTCCAAATTTAATTTTTTTTTTAACCGTACTTCAATTCCCCACTTTTTTTACTCTCTTTTTTTCTATTATTGACTCATACCTGCACCACATTTCCTGCACTTAAACCCTAGTACTGGTTTAGTACTATTTTTGTTCTATTTTAATTTTGAACAATTAATCAGCGTCCATCCCATGGGTATTAACTTCTTTTTTTTTTTTTTTTTTTTTTTTTTAAATATATTTCGTGCCCGATGATTTGGGTAACCAACGAAACTCTGGTCGCACGTCAAACAAAGGTATATGTGTATTTATTAAAATATATTTCTTAGCTCTGTCTAATTGCATTGAGCACTATTATGTCTACCCCTCTTGGCTAAATTTGGTAATTGTTTATTTGCTTACCAGTGTATGCACGGCAGCACACGCGTATACGGTCGATAATATCTAGTTATCTCATTTACCTAACCGTATATATATATATATTAGAGTAAATACCCTTGGGAAAGGTATGAATACCTCTTCTCCCCCAGTTATGGTTTAATTAGTAAAACTTGTATCACTAAATTATTATTATCTAAAAAAAAAATCATACAATCTAAAAATATTTTCTCCATTTAAATTACATGCAAAAGGGTTGATAAGCTGTAAAAAAACGAATCAATCAATCTAAAGGCTGCCTTTTAAGATCTAAGGTTTAAGATATTTGTTATTCTGTAAATACTTTTTAGAATAATTTGTTTATATTTGATAATAATGGTAGTAATAAAATAAGCACATCCCATCTCACCTCTCACTTGTAACTATTCACTATAATAAAATAAACATTTTTCAGCACTAAAGCTGAATTGGTCAAATAAAGCTTCATAAGCTTCTAAACTTGTTACTTACTATATTACAATAATGTAAATAGAGTAATAGCTGCCAAGGTTTTTATTCTTTCCTTCTTTAGAAAATAGGATTATTTTTTCTTGAATAAAATTTTGAGGTATTTTTCTTTTCTGTTTGCACTGAGTAAATACTTATATTAATTCTTTGTGTATTCACCTGGTGTGCTTCCATATTTCACACTTTGAAGCACAAACTGTTTTTTATTTATTGTTACCATAGAGATATCAATAGTATAGAAGAGAAAGACGAAGAAAAGGGCTCCCTAACCAGGTAAACTAACAAGAAGGGAGCCCCATAGCCTGACTGAGCTGAGGCTGGTTTTGAATTCAGAGTTTTTCCTCCTCCTTGACTGGTTGCCACCCAAGGCTAAAGAACCCAGTCTGTCTTGCTATTTATCCATAGCTGGAGGGAGAAGAAGAGAATTCATACTATTTCCAAAGGTATTAGCATGTGTCGCGGTCGCCATTAGCCGCTCCTTAGAAAGACGGCCTTGACCTTCACAACTCCCGATCTCGCAGATTTAAGTCAAGCAACATGCGAGAAACCAGATGACTAGTCCAATATCGTTGATGCCAAACCGTACCTCGTGAGCATCGGATTATGCAGCGTTTTTTCAAACATCGGACAACAATTGATATTAATCTAATATCTACGGTTTTCTATTCCCTCTAGCCGGGGAGTACTTGAATAAATCGCTCCAAATATCATAAGCCCCTTTTTTCGTCCAAATCCAAGCTGCTCGGCCTGGGGGCCTGGATCAAAGTGTAGTACGCTGCCTTTGTGAGCTTCCAGTGCTTTGTCGAGAGTGTTACTCTTCGGCGCGATCCCGTCTCGGCGGTCGATCCGCCCTGGAAGACGTATCACCTCTCTGACCGGCTTCGCCAAGTGATACACTTTGGCGCGATCCCGTTTCCACTGTCGATCCGCCCTGTGAAGTCTATCACTGTTCTGCCTTGGCCCTGTTAAGGGACTCCGTCTTCGCCAAGTGATACACTTTGGTGCGATCTCATTTCCGCGGTCGATCCGCCCTGTGAAGTCTATCACTGTTCTGACTTGGCCCTGTTTAGGGACATCGATCAACCTGCTGCTGTTCCCGTCTATTCTCCAATCCGGCAGTCGACCAGCTACATCCGCTTCGCCGATCAACTCTATATTCATTTTACCAATACGACCGAAAGCAGCTACCCCTAAACAAAAGCAGTCACACCGGACCCGACACCGACTTGAACACATTTCCTCAGAGTACACTCTTGTACAATTGGCATTAATAAAATCGACATTATTGTTTCATAAACCTTTGCCTTTGTCCCCTCATTGTCTTGGCTGTTCACACGTTTCTTCATAAAGCTTGCGGGGGCGACATCTTTATCGGCCCCGCAACACATGTAAGTGAATGTAACAGATTTGACTGGAGTTCAAACTTGGCTCTCCAGTTTCTCAATCCGAGCCGTTATCCATTACTCCACCATGTCTTCTATTTAAGTATCTACCAAAATGACTGTTCACTGTTCAATATTTTTATTTTGAAAACTTCATACTTCTTGCTTACTTTTAAAACCTTGTCTGAATATTTGATAATTTTTCTGTTTTTAACCGTCAATACATGCAGTTCTTCTTTATCTAAGTGGGCTGTAGATCAAGTATCCATTGTAGGTTAGCCAACTTGGCTTCACCAAAAATGCCCATTAGGCAGTGCTGTTTAAATCTATAAAAAGTCAAATATTTTCTCTCTTTCCATTTCTTCCTCTTGCTCCAAGATTCAGCAACATGTAGATAAAGAACAATGTTTTTGAAGCACATCTGTTTCTTTTGTTGACTGACAACTGAACTCTCGCACACATGCACATACATGCTAGTGTGTATAACACATGCTTGTATCACACACACAAACAGGCACATTCTTAATAATATAGTTTTAATATCTTTTCCTTTTCTTTTAATGTGTACACATGTAATGCATGTTATTTGTTTAAATACCATGTTTTGTGTTTCTTACCCACATGCACATGAGTTCACCAAATATTGTTAGTGGGAAAAATGTACCATGAGCCATTGAATATTTACTGAAAAACATCTACACATCACAACACGATTTTTTATTGTTGTTTACATTTGTTTTTCCTTGTTATTAGATTTAATGTTGTTTGAAGTTTAGATGGTGTCATGTGTTGATGGACAAAAACTAAAATTGGTTGATAAAATAGACAAACAAGAAAGTGAAACAAAGCAAAATAGGAATTTTTATTCTATCAGGAACTTATTGTATAGATAAAAATTTCAAGGTGATTTCTCAAAAGAAAGTGTAAATCCAAGGAATGTTCTTAAGAGAGTCTTTGTAAAAAATGAAGAAAAAGTTACATTTACTCTGTTGATAAGTTAAAAAGTGAGTGAGGTGTACTGTCCAAGCAATGAGCACTAACTTTAGCATCCTATCACAAGAAAAGAAAAGAAAGAGAGAGACCTAGGCTTTTTGGATTCCCAGCATGCATAGTTCCAATCTTTTTTTTTTACACATTTTTTTAATCCATTCACTCCAACTTGGACAATAATGTCACTAAAATGTTACTGGGAGTGAAGAGAATGAAGGAAATGGAAACCCAATCCTAAACTCCTGTTTAGAAGATTAGGGAGGAGCATGAATCAGATGATAGTTGAACCTATCTGTTCCTGCTGAGGAGAAAATGAATAAATAAATAAATAATCATCAAAAGAAAAAAATGTCAGTGTTCAAGCGGGGATATTAGAAGTATAAAGTTGAAATAGACTTTAGAAGGAACTGGAAACCCAATCTTAAAGAGGAAACAAGGGATAAACCTTCTACTCCTGTTCAAAAGACTGAAGAGGAGTGTGAACCTATCTACTCGTATTCATAAAAGAAAAAGTAATTCAATAGTAAATAAAAGTTCAGAGTTTTAGGAGGAGATGTTAGAAGTATAGAGTTGAAGTAGACTTTAGAAGGAACTGGAAACCCAATCCTAAAGAGGAAACAAGGGATAAACATTCTACTCCAGTTCAAAAGACCAGGGAGGAATGTGAACCTATCTACTTGTATTGATAAAAGAAAAAGTAATTCAATAGTAAATAAAAGTTCATAGTTTTACGAGGAGATGTTAGAAGTATAGAGTTGAAGTAGACTTTAGAAGGAACTGGAAACCCAATCCTAAAGAGGAAACAAGGGATAAACATTCTACTCCTGTTCAAAAGACCGGAGAGGAGTGTGAACCTATTTACTCCTAATGATAAAAGAAAAAGTAATTCAATAGTAAATAAAAGTTCATAGTTTTAGGAGGAGATGTTAGAAGTATAGAGTTGAAGTAGACTTTAGAAGGAAATGGAAACCCAATCCTAAAGAGGAAACAAGGTATAAACCTTCTACTCCTGTTCAAAAGACAAGGGAGGTGTATGAACTGGATGATAAACAAACCTCTCTATTCCTATTAGAAATCCAAAAGCTAAAAAGGTTTTGCTGCTGCTGACATGATTATCATCCCTAGTGAAAAGTTTTAACTTCTGCTACACCCTCTTATCTCTGTTGTCTCCTCAATTAAAGTTGTCAAATTACTATTCTTGTTTTCTATGTTAATTTTATGATCCCATAAAATCTGAAATCTAATTTTCTTCTGATTTTCTTAGGATATGCTTTTTATTTTTAGAATGATTTTGTTTTACTCACTTTTAAAAGGACAATTCAATTTTAAAGGCAAATTTAGTTACCATTCTATAAACACTTCCTATATGAACTTTATGATGCTTACATCTTTAATGGTAGTGTTTTTATCAGTCAGTTTCATTTCTGTTACTCCATTTTGTCTTTTCCAATGAATTTACATCTATTTTACTTTTTCTGAACATAACACAAAGTTTGCTTCTTTTGTTTCACTTCTCTTTTTATTTTCATAATCCTGATAAAATTCCAAAGTATGGCATATATTCAAAAATAGTTATATTCAAGCTCATACAGATATTTACAAAATATTAAGGTTTACTTGTAATCACCAATGTTTTAGGTAAACCTTTTAAGTTAATGATGCCCAGTTGCTTTTCTAATTTTGACTTGTTTTGATTTTTTGTTTTGACTTATATTGTTATAAGTGTTCGTTACTAGCAGAATTGGTTGCATTATGAAACAAACTTGATCATCAAAAGGAGACACTATAAATTTATATATTTATGTCACATTTGTGGAGAAGTTTGTAAGTCAGCTGCTTGCATGAAAAGACATGCAAAGAGTTACAAAAATAAACCTAATAAAAATAAAATATATGTGTCTACCAACTTTATGCCAAAGTCTTCAAAATTTTGTCCAGTTTAAAGAGATATATTTGTTTAAAGTACAACTAAGTTTTCCAATGATATTTTAGTGTCCAGATAAAAATAAAATATAAATATAAAATATATAAACAAAAATAAAAAGAATTCAAATTAAAATAAATCAGTTACACTTTCCTTTAAAATCTTTCTTTCTTTCTCTCTCTCTCTTCTCTTTCTTTTCTTTTCTCTCAACTAAGAATAAGACAACATTCAATTAAAAAGAGGAAAAAGAAAAAACTGAACTCAGCCCAAAACACTGGAAGTTTACGAAGCAGAGCTGATTTATTTGTGACTGAAAAATACCAAAAATCAGGAAGGCTCCACACATAACTTCCATTATAAAAAAAAAATGTAAAAGAAAGGAATGTTGGGAAATAAAATAATTTGACCAATCAAAAAAATTGACACAAAGAGACTTTTTGAGCAGATGGGACCAGAACAATGCCAAAAGAGAACAGAACAAAAGAACACATCCATATGTAACACTTGAAGAAGCAGTTAAGAGGTCATCAGCTACTAACATTTCCACACTGTTCAGGACTGAGAAAAAAAAAACAGTAGATTGACACTGATCTACTTTCTCACATTACTGCTACCACTATCTTGGTCTGATTACAAAACAATCACAAATGGATATTTCTCCAGACTGCTGTCAACATCTGCCTTATTAACAAACTTTTTGCTATGTCAAATACCAAAGCAGTTACTCTTCACTCTAAAGAAAATAAATAAAAATATATTATTTATTTTAACCCATGAGTCAGTTCATTTTATTCCCAAAGTTTCCAATAAAATAACTATCCTACCACTGGCAATGCTCAGAGATGAATTGATATGTCACAGTGTTGACCCTGAAGTGATATGAACATGCACCCTACAATGTGAACGCATATACCACAATATCTTCTGAGGGTCATACTTAACAACAATACACACACACACACACACACATATATATATATATATATATATATATATATATATATATATATATATATATATAATAAAAAGGCTTAAACACTAATATTCCATGATCATAATTTATTCCATTGGAATCGTAAATACAATCCAATTCATCAGACCTTTGAATTTGTAGGTCTGATGAATTGGATTGTATTTATGATTCCAATGGAATAAATTATGACCATGGAATATTAGTGTTTAAGCCTTTTTATTATATCCTTACTTTGTCCTGGACATTGAGTTCTACCTGGATTCTATCCTCTTGGAATTTTTTTTTTATATACAAATATATATGTATGTGTATGCATGTATGTATATACAATTATCTATTTTGCATATGTATGTGTATATTTACCACTAATATTATATATATATATATATATATATATATATATATATATATATATATGTGTGTGTGTGTGTGTGTGTGTGTGTATGTGTATGTGTGTGAGTGTGGTGTGCATGTATTTGTGGAGGTGTTTGTGTGCATGTACCATTTTTTGTCAGTGTCATGTACTTACCTTGTGTTTAATTGTTGAAATGTTAGCATAATTTAAGTGTGTATTGACACCCACAAAAATTGATACATACATATTAATACAATATATATATATATATATATATATATATATATATATAGTCATCCACATATAGATTGTTTCACTGTATCACAGCTGCTCATTGCTTCAAGCCGGGATCCAAACCCAACTGATTTGACATTAGTCAAATATCTTACCTCTAAGCCATCATTGCACAGGAGAAAGGAAGGGAATTTTAATGTTTTTCACTATACAAAATACATCAGTGGCTTGGAGAACTCAATTCAATTTACTTGAAAAGTAATGCTTAATAGCAGTAGGAGCCGCTGTTTTTTAAAAACTCCTTCCCCTAGAGAGCTCAACCAGATTTCCAGGAGCATATATATAGTCATCCACAGAGACTGTTTCACTGTATCACTGTATCAGTGTGGCTAGATGTCTGATTGCTTCAAACTGAGATTGAAACCCAACTGATTTGATATCAGTCAGATACCTTACTCTAGGCCATACATATATAAATATATATATATATATAAAGAATCAATAGATTTTTTTAAATCCAACATTTTTATTACTTCTTATGTTATTATAGTGGATATTGTGTAGTCTGATAGATGTAATGCAAACAGTTTAATAAATAAAAGTGAGGTGTCCATCTAAGATACAAAGTAGCCACTATAATAATATTTGAAGTAATATATATATATATATATATATATATATATATATATATATATATATATATATATATATATATATATATATATATATATCAGCAGTGACTTCAAGTGGGTGGGCTTCTCAGGCTCCGTCCAAGTGAGTCAACTTTCAAAGCAACAAAAATATTTCATAATGCATCATTTTCATTCTTGATTTAAACTGGATCAAAAATTGTTTTAACTTTGTGCCTCAAAAAATTGACCAAAATACATTTCATTGATATTGTTCATAAAAAAGAAGAAAGAAAGAAAAAAGAAAAATGAAAGTAAGTAAAAAAGAATGAAATAAAATTAATATAGCTAGTTGGGGTGTGTAGACCTGAGCCCTATCAAACTGGAGACATACTTAATAGGCAATGTATTTCTTGCTTTAATTTTACAAATAATTTTTTAAAAATTTCGAATGTTTTGTATTCACCTTGTATTTAAAAGAGCACATTTTTATTTTAACTTATTGTTTTCAAATGTCTATTGTAAATAATTTATTTTGTACAGTATAAATGTATAAATTGAAAAAGGGCAAATTAAATTTAGCCCAACATAAAGTCGGCGAAAATCAAAGGAAGTGGCAGCCTTAACTCATCAACTGGAGGTTTGGGTTGAGGAGTGTGACCAGGGTAGTGTTGAAAAAATATGATATCAATCAACAGTACTGATCATAAACTAAAAATTCACAGATAGAGAGATACGTAAACACTAACATATAGACATATATACAAACACACACTTGCGATATGAACTTTTCAGATTTACTTACAACAAAATAACTTCAAACTTTGCAGAGAATGGTTAGAAAAATAAAAGCATTACACTGAGCAGCAAATTCCTTGTTGATGAAAGAGGTCAAGCTAGGTCATCTTATTAGAAAGACAACAGTAGTTAAAATAACTAAGTTTTACAACAGATGTCTACAGGAGAGCATTTCTGGATATGCAAAAAAATGAACCTTGAAACAAACGGGCTACAGCAGCAGAAAACCATACTACAATTTGCTAAGGATAACAAAAATTGGACAATAGAAGATTTATAAAATGTTGCCTGGTTTGATAAGTCTCAATTTCTTCTGTGACATTTGTGGTGAGGGATAGAACTTAAAATAAACAACATCAAATTATGAATCCATGTAGTCTTGTATCACTGGTTCAGGCTTTTGATGGTGGTGTAATGGTATTAGGATTATTTTATTGGCATACATTGGGACCCTTGGCATGAGAAAAATGATATAGCTGTCCACATGCCTCATTTTATGACTACGGTGCATCCATCTACTAGTGAAAACCTTCAGCAGGAAAATGTAAAATGTCACAAATCCCAAATAGTGGAAGATTTGTTCTGTATTCACTGTATTTTAATCCTATAGAGCACTTTCCGGATGTGGTGGAAAGTGATGATTAGAATTCTGGATGGGCAACCAACCAATCTAGAAGGATTGCAGGATACCATAATAATAGCATGGAACCAAATTTCAAAAGTGTGCTTTCAGAACATCACTGAATTCATGCAAAAAGGAATTGGGGCAGTTCTTAGTAATAGAAGCGTGTATCTAATAAAATGAAAAAAGATGCAGAAATATGTGCTAGAATTCTAATGAAACTTGAACAGAATCAAAAGCTAACACTACAAGAAATATCAGTCCAGTGTCAGAGAATCATAAATCTGAGATGGGATATGGAAGAAATTGAAGAAAAATAATAAGCATACATATAAGCTGAAGAAAAATGTGGAAAAAAGAAAAATTAATCCATGTTTCAGATGTGGAAGGTTACATCTTAGAGATGACTGTCCCTTTCAGAATTCAAAGTGCTACAAGTGTGGAAAAGTAGGATATAAAAAGTTATACTGTAAAACTAAAGCAAGGAAAAGTTCTCACAGGAAGAATTTGTACAGTCTTGCAATAGAAAAAATAATTACAGAAAAACAAAGAAAATTTATGTATGTGAAAATTAATAATGTTGATGAAAGATCCAACTAGACACTGATAGTGATATCACAATAATTTACATCATGTGGAAAGAAAACTGAAAACCTATATTAAAAAGAACAGAGAATATAAAGGACATAGAATTTTTCAAAATTGTCAAAAAAGTGTTTGTCAGAGTGGGAAGACAACATAATAAGGTCACAAATTGGAATAATGATATATATGGTAAAAGGAAAAAAGAGAGAACACAAAAAGCATTGGAATCAGTTAAAGAAAAGGTTTACTGAAGAAAGGCCTGCAAGAAAGGAAGAATATATGCAAGTAGTGTATAACATTTTTAAAGTAACAACATCCAAAAATTTGTTGAATGTACAAGTATGATTATCAGAAAAAAGAAACATGGAAAAAGTAAAGGTGAACTCAAAATGAAAGAAATACAAAGTTCAGTACATGGCAAACTCACCATAAAGTGGAGAAGGCAAATATTGGGAAATAAAATAAAATATTTACTAGTGAAAAAATTTTAAAAAGAGGAGGGATGTTGTGGAGTAAATAAAACACCTGCAGTAAACACAAATGAACTGGGTAGGATGACTTAAATAAAGAACTCAGTCAGTAGCAGTCCAATGGAGTCAGTGAAGGAAAATTTGAATGATGTTGCAGTGAGTAGCCTAAGCCAGAAATAATATTATAACCACTAAGAGTGAGTTATAACAGGTTAATGGTGAAGAAAGACACAGAAATATGTGCTAAAATTCTAATGAAACTTGATCAGAATCAAAAACTAACACTACAAGAAATATTGGATGAATAATAGAGAATTCTAAATCTGACACATGATACGGAAGATATTGAAGAAAAAGAATGTGCATGCATACAAGCTAAAGAAAAAATGTAGGAAAAGAAGAATGCAACTAGATACTGGTGGTGATATCACAATAATCAATGAGGCCACATGAAAAGCAAACAGAAAATCTATATTAAAAAGAACTTTGAAAATTGCATATGGTATATCAAGTAAGAAATTATTTTTTATTGGTGAAAGGCTAAGGCTTATGTGTTAAAAATACTGCAAATTTATTTAGTACTGACTGGATGGAATTATTTGAGTTGTAGGATTTACCTATAAATATTTATTGCAAAAATGTAAGTGAATGAGCTACCAGTTTAAATAAACAGTGTGAAAATTTAAAGGAAGAATTGAAAAATGTTTTCTGAGTGTTCTGTCAGATGAGTTGGATCAGTGTCCCAAAGTCAAAGCAAAATTTCAAGAAAAAATGGGTTGATGCCAGTGCTTAAACCAAAACATAGTGTACCATTTACAGCATTGGATCAAGTCAATGAAGAATTGGATAGACTTGAATATAGGTGTAATTGAAAAGATTGACCATTCAAAGTGTATGTAAAGTAAAAAAAAATAAAATTCATCTTTGTACTGACTTTTCAATAGGGTTAAACAAATGTTTAGAATCCCATAACTACCCATTACCAAGTCCAGAGGAAATTTTTGTGAATTTAAATAGTGGAAAAAATGTTTTGAAGCTGGATCTTTCTGTAGCCTATTTGCAAATACAGGTTGAAGAAGAATGTTCAGAGTTAATAACTATAAATATGCACAAGGGATTGTATAAGTTTAACCAACTTCATTTTGGGATAAAAGTGGCTTCAGCTATATTTCAACATGCTATAGATACTATACTTGCAGATTGTGATTTTGCAGTTGCTTATCTGGATGATGTATTAATTAAAAGTATATCAAGAGAAGTATAGTAACAAAAGGAACAACGTATCAGGCATGTAAAAAGAGTTTTTGAAAAAATACAAGAATATAGGTTCAAACTTAGTGAGGAAAATGTGCAAATTGTTTTTGCCTAAAATCAAGTACCTAGGACAAAACCATTGACAAAAATAGTCATCAACCAGATCCATCGAGGTCAAGCGCAATTAAGAATATGCCTCATCCAACAAACCTTACTAGCATTTCTAGGACTAGCAAACTATTTTCAAATCTACATACTTAATATGCAGAATTTGAGAGCAATATAGTATATAAACTTCTACATTTTATGGCCAATAAATGAAACACAAAACAAGAGATGCCTACAAATAAATCCTACTCAAATAGGTAGATATGAAAAAACTTTACAATTCTGTACAAAACACAGCTCCAAAATTAAATAATTGGTTTCTGGAACCTGATTGGATATGACAAGTCATATGATGTGCTCTCTACGATGTCCATGTGGTTGAACTTTAAATATAAATAGGTCAAGGCTTAGATCATGGAGTATATTCCCGCCAAAAATCAGGTAGATTTCATGAGCCAATCACCAACTCACCATAGACTATATAAAGTCAGCAGGCTGATGGGAAACGAAACAGTCACTGAACAGGCCTGGCTGTGACACATGTTACCATGACAACATGTCAGTCAGCGATGATATTTCTACATACAACCCCACAACAAAATTAAGTTTTGTCTCAGTTACTCTTTGTTCGCTGTGTTTTATTAGTATATGCTTCATACACACATATTGACGTACATGTCATTTTGAACTTTGCAGACACACTTGCAACAAAACAACTTCAAACTTTGCAGACTCACTTGCAACAGAAATCATTTTGCACACTCAAACTATTGGCCACAACAAAGAACATTTATTTTTAACATGTAAATATATGTACCACTGTATAAATGTTACTGTCATATTTCACTTGGTCTTCTTCTTTTCCTGCAAAGATCATTTCTTCGTATTGTTTATGATTATTGTAAGGAGTGAGTTACAACAATTTTGGAATACAATTTTATTTCTTTAAGAAACTGAAGGATACATGAATTAATTTTATGATAGACTTCTTTCATGTTGGTTTTTCTGCTGATTTTTGTTTAGCAGCATATCAACACCTCTATGGTTTATTTACTGCCAAAATCAAAATATTTTGAACACGTTTCAACTACAGATAAAATGCATTGTTGGTAATTTTACTATCAATAGATGCTGTTGGTAATTTCTTTTATTAGGTTGGTGCAAAAATAATGACGTAATAATGTCGTTTTTTGACGTTAATACGTCAAAAAATGACATTATTACGTCATTATTTTTGCACCAACCTGATATATGTAAAAATCTATTGCTGGTATTTTTACTATAAAAATGTAATTTTATACTTTTATAGTGTTTTGTTTTTGTTTGGCAGGTTTACTATTTGCCTATAGATGAGACCCTAATGAGTGCTATTACCCTGGGTCAGGGTATACCTGGGAACAACAGCAATTAAGAGGTGGTTCCACACTCTTTGAAACCTCCAATCTACCCATCAGAGACCTTGCTGCCAGATGTAGTTTATCACCATACCCTGGACTATATATATTTATACACACATACATACATACATACATACATAAATACATACATATATATATATATATATATATATATATATATATATATATATATATATATACATAATATTTACACTATATATATGTATATGTATAAATAGATAGATACGCACACACACATGCACACACACACATATATATATATATATATGAATTCATAGATAGTAAGCCATGAATTGTTATCATTATGATATAGATATATATATATATATATATATATATATATATATATATATATATATATATATATATAGTGTAAACATTATCCTTTTTGGATGGTTGGTTGGTTGATTTTGCTTAGCGTCATGTCAACCTATATGGGTTATTTAATGCCAAAATTTACATACTTTGAAAGTGAATTTTATGGCTTCAACTAAATATATCTTGAATGCAATTGTATGCCTTCAACTACAGATGAAATGTATTGTTGGTGATTTTGCTATAAAATATATTGTTGGTAATTCCACTATAAAATGTATTACTGGTCATTTTGCATTAGAAATATATTGTTAGTCATCTTTTTATATAAAAATGTATTGCTGATACTTTTAATATAAAAATTTATTTTTATACCTTCATAGTGTTTTGTTTTTGTTGGGATCACTATTTACCCATAGCAAGGATTCTAACAGGTGCTAACAGGTTGGACCTGGGAACAATAGCAATTAAGAGATTGTTCCACACTCCTCAAAAACCTCTAATCTTGCTGCCGGTTGTATGCCTAGATCTTCCTTTTTGGATTTTATTAAAAACAGGAAAACATAAAAAGCATATGTATAACTCAACATTCCATGGTGACAGAACTATCATCAGATGCTAAAATTAAGTCCGTTTCACTTATTTATCTATTAATTATTACTTAAGCAACACTAATCTACATTTAATTAGGATTATATTTCAGTGAAATAATTGTTTAAAATTGTTAAATATACTGTTTACTCCAAAAGTATTGGAATAGCAAAGCCAATTCCTTTGTTTTTGATGTTCATTGAAGACATTTGGGTTTCAGATCAAAAGATAAATATGAGCTTTTATTTCCTGGTATTTACATTTAGATATGTTAAACAACACATATCACTTTTTGTTTGAACCCACTAATTTTTTAAGTGAGCAAAACTACTGGAAACATTACTGACAGGTGTTTCTTGTTGCTCGGGTGTTGCCTTTTAGATTGATTGTTTAAACATTAAATATCTCTGAATGACTATTCTTGGTTTTAGTCTTGGGTTTCACTAATAAAGACTGCATTTCTTCTTAAAAAGGATATACCAACATGAAGACAAGAGAGCTGTCTATGGGAGAAAAGTAATCCATTTTGAAGTTGTGAAAAGAAGGAAAATCAATCAGAGCCATTGGAAAAACATTTGGCATAGACAACAGAACAATTTGGACTGTCCTGAAAAAAAGAAACTACTGGTATACTGAGCAAGAGATATAGAATGGGTCAGCCAAGGAAAACAAAAGTAGTTGATGACAGAAACTGAGAAAGAACCCTAAACCAACTGTTAGTGACATCACCAAACAACCTCCATAGTGCATAGGTAAAGATTTAACAAGCCACTGTTTGAAGAAGACTTTGAGAAATGAAATCTAGATGTCATACCACAAGGTGCAGACCACTCAGCAGCTGTAAGAATCAGAAGACCAGATTGAAATTTGTAAGGAAGTACAGAGATGAGCAACAAAAGTTCTGGAAGAAAGTTTTATGGACTGAGGAGACCAAGATTAATCTCTATCAAAGTGATGGAAAGGCCAAAGTGTGAAGAAAGAAAGGATCTGCTTATGATTCAAAGCAAATAAGCTCATCTGTGAGGCAGGCATGGTGGAGGCAGTGTCTTGGCTTGAGCTTGTATCGCTGCTTCTGGAACAGGATCATTTATATTTATTGATGATGCAACTCATGATAGTAGCAGCAGAATGAATTCAGATATCTACAGAAACATTTTGTCTACTAATTTACAGAGAGATGCAACCAAACTAATCAGGAGGAAGTTTATCATGCAGCATGACAATGACCCAAAACATACTGCCAACACAACAATGGACTTCATCAGAGCAAAAAAAAATAGGCAGTTTTAGACTGGCAAAGTCAATCACTGGACCATAACCCAATATAGCATGCATTTCATCTCCTGAAGAAGAGGCTGAAGGAAGAAATCCTCCAAAATAAACAAGAACTGAAAGAGGCTGCATTAAATGACTGGAATTAAGAATGCAAAATTTGGTGAGGTCAATGGGTCACAGGCTTGATGCAGTCATTGCAAGCAGCAATTATGCAACCAAATATTAAATGTTATTTATTTTTAAGACTATCTGTACCTTTAATTTTGATCACCTAAAAATGGGGTGATCTGATACAAAAAGTATTATGTCCTAAGCTATTTAATATATCTAGATGTAAGTACAAGGAAATAAAAGAAGTTCTGAACTCTTGTTGTTATAAAATAAAATAAGACATATCTGGGCTGATTTGCAGACAAATAAACTAACATACTTAAGAGCAGGAGCCGGATGTGAACGGGACAAGTCCCTGTCACAAAATGACCATTATCATCATTTACGCATATTCCCGACGCACGAGTTCTGGTCGAAAAATAAAATATTTTAAAGTGTTTCTATTTTTCAACCAATAAAAGTGCTCCCCTCCTAATTATACTTGCGTAGTTTTTTGAGCCTGTTAAGCCATAAAAAACGCCATAAAAAGGGTCACACGGTGAAGTACAAGAGCAGTCAACAGGAGGCCAGGGAGGAGAATTGTCACAGTCAGGCTGAGCGGTCAGCAGCAGCCAGCAACAATAGCGCCATGCCAGCCAGCGAGAACTACTATGAGAGATCAACCCAGATCTTCAGCCGGCCTAAGAACTATACTACAAGGTAGCTGTCCCAAAACCACATGTTCCTATTGAAATAAATCACGTAAATCTATTTCTACTGTTGTCATATTTCCTTCTTGCAACCATACACTTGTCTATAGCATTGTCTTATATTCATCTTTTGATCTTAAACTCAAATGTCTTCAGGGAACAACAAAAACAAAGGAATTGACCTTTCCATTACAATTCTTTTGGAGGGGACTGTATATATATATATATATATATATATATATATATATATATATATATATATATATGATCAAGAAGAAAACCTTAAAGATTTATTTTGGTTTAAATTTATTTTGTGAATCTCTCTATATATTCATCTCTTTAGACTGAAAGCTTTTGATAAAAGGAAACAATTCCCCCTCACCCCAGACTGATATACTACATTGACAGGGGTAAGAGAAAGCAAGAAAGCAGAGAAGAAAGAAGGAGAGGAAGAAGGAAAAGGTTCTTTTAAAAATGTGAAAATAGAGAGAGGGTAAGGAAAGGAAAGGGAAGAAAGAACAGAGGTAGGGATAGTAGTAGTAAGTCAGCCAAAAATTTATTTTCTTAAAGTGTGGAACATTGTACAGTTTATACAGCAAATTGACCGATATGGCCTGTGATTTTAGGCAGGACAAATCAACACAATTTCAAATTAGTTAGTCTAATAAAAGGGCCCTTAATAGAAATAATAAATATAAAAATGATAACAATAACAAACACAATTGGAGGGATTTTAAATACAGATAAACAATAAAAATAGAAATAAAAAAAAAACCCGAATAAGATGATGAATGGATAATAATACAAAAGATGTTAATTTAGAATTATAGATGTTGTATACATCATCAAGGCAATCATAGATCCAACTACACAATATAAACACATATATGCACATATACACAGACACAGACACAGACACACACACAGACACAGACACACACACACACCCACCCACTCACACACACACGCATGAATACATGTACACTGATATGTGCTAGCACCCCTATAAACAAATCACCATGATATTCACAAAATAAATTATAACCAACATGTTTCCTTCATGATTATTATTATTAGAATGCTCTGTAGTTTACATTGAGCTCTCTCTAGATTAATATCCTACTTAGAATTATCCCTACTAGTCACAAATTGGTAATATATATATATATATATATATATATATATATATATATATATATATATATTATTATTATTATTATATTTTTATTATAAGAGATTTTAATAAAAACATTTTGAAATTGATACACAGTGGATTTTTACTCCATCTATTCTTTCTCTCATTTCGATATATATATATATATATATATATGTGTGTGTGTGTGTGTGTGTGTGTGTGTGTGTGTGTGTGTGTGTGTGTGTGTGTGTGTGTGTGAAAATATATAGAAAATAGGAAAGAACTCGTTAGGTAAATAATTCAAAGTTCTTTAGTATTTTTGTTATTATTTTTAAAAAACAGGGCTCGATACAAAAGTAGAGCCTAAATATAATTATTTATTTAAAAATATGATTCCATCACTACATAAGAGTTCTCATGTTTCAAAACAAGAGCTGAAAACTTCAATATAATTATTTGAATTAAATTGAATTAAAATGCCAAGCTCTGTTCCATCTTTTTTCCAAAAAAATTTTGCTTGAAGATGGAACAGAGCTTGGTACTTTAATTCAATTTAATTCAAATAATTATATTGAAGTTTTCGGCTCTTGTTTTGAAACATGAGAACTCTTATGTAGCGATGGAATCATATTTTTAAATAAATAATTATATATATATATATATATATATATATATATATATTAATTTTCTATCTGTCTATAACTATCTAAATAGAAATAAAAAGAAAACACAATGCTAACAATATCGGCAATATGATTTATTATATTTTAGAGGGTTCTCTGTGGAAACTATATTCTTTGAGTAAACCCAAATCCCTGCTTAATCCTCTAATATGTGAAACAGGGATTAAACAGGGATTTGGAAAAAGGACACAGGTGTTTCTGAAAATTCCAACTTTAAAATCAGGGGAAATGTATTAAATGGGGTTGTTCTGTATGGTCTAATGGTTAACAGTTAGGAATGAGAAATTGGAGAACAAAATTGAAATTCCAATTGTGTAGGTTGCATTCACTTATGCACAATTACCCTTGGGAAAGGTATGAATCCATCTCTTCTCTCCTTAGTTAGGGGTTGAATAGCAGGATAGACTGGTCCCTATGGCCTTAGTTGACAACCTACTGTGGTAAATATTTTTCCTAGTTGGTCATGAATTGAAAGAGACATAATAACACAAACATGTATAGTACTTAACTTGTATTAAATGGGTATATATATATATATATTGATAATATTAGTGGTCAATATATATACATAAATTCCCAAGAAGATAGAATCCAGGTAGAGTCCAGGACAGAGTAAGAATATAATATAAAAGGCTCAAACACTAATAATATTCCATGTTTATAATTTATTACATTGGAATCATAATCACGATCAAATTCATCAGACCTACAGATTCAAAAAGAAAAAATTTCGGATTTCTTTTTGAATTTGTAAGTCTGATGAATTGGATTGTGATTATGATTCCAATGTAATCAATTATAAACATGGAATATTATTAGTGTTTGAGCCTTATATATATATATATATATAATTAAAACAAAAGTTAATAATTAATATAATTAAATAAGCCCCACTTCTTTGTTTATACCTCATCTCATTGAAAAAAGGACAAAGGTGTTTCTGAAAATTCCAATTTTAAAATCTTTGTCTTTGTGTTTCAATTTAACCAAAAGATTAATATATAATAAATATCATCAATCTTCTTGCCAATATTGTTATCATTTTGTGGAGTTTTTATTCCTTAAAATTTATTAACCACTCTATTAAATCTACATATTATAAGATGTACACAAGGACCATTAAATATATATATATATATATATATATATATATATATATATATATATGTATATATAGTTGTATAGTTAGGCAGCAATCCTTCATTTATGCATGTTTCATTAAAAATGACAGACAAGGTACTACAGTTAAGCTTTTTATTTAATTTTTCTTGTGTTTGAACAAGAGGTTTCTTTTCTGGACAAGGGTGTGTAAGAACTGTCCAAATGTTTTATAGTTCCAAGCACTTTCGGCTATATCTTTAGCCATTATCAAGGATAATTCGATTTTTCAACTGAATTGAGTGTGTGCGTTCTGTGTATGTCTTAGTGTGTGGTAGGTATGTTTTTAATTTACGAATACGGTTAGCACATTGTGGCTTTGTTCGTAGTTAATATTGTTAAGAGTTGGCTTTTTCTTTTTTATTATTAAAGCTTCCATTACTTTTAATCTTTTTTTGCAGGTGGATGCAGTTAATATATTTGTGTTTTCTACTAGTATATTCCTAATGGAATCAGGTAAATCTGTGTGTGTGTGTTTAAATGGGTTCTAATGAAGCTGTGATCAGATAGGTGCAACCTAAGACGTCTGGATAAGCATGTGGTTGTGTAACCAATGTAATTATTTATGAGTCCGTTTTGATCAGGAACACAGTTCTTTAAGGGGCATTTGAACTCATAAATAATGTTTGTTCTTTGTAATTTATACATTTGTACATATATATATATATATATATATATATATGATTATTATTTATTTTAGGATATTAAAACAAAAACATGTATCTGTCTATATTTCTGAGATGAGGTATTATGTACACTATTTACATTGTTCAGACTATCATCATTGCCATATTTATCACAACATTTCAGCTGTTGTATGCTCTGGCCTTCTTCAGGTGGTTGGAATGTCGAATTGAATCCGGTAATAAGGAGTGCCAGAGAAAAGGAATAATAACAATGAAAAATTGCAATATGATTCCAATGTAATCAATTATATTGTAATATAATATTGTAATTGTAATATTATATTTTTTGTAAAAAAACATGCAATGATAACAATAAAAATTGCTATATGAGCACTAGTAAAAAATGTTTGCTAAAGGCATTAGGCTTATAATACCCAGAAATTCATATACAGCTGTCCTCAAGGATGCACGACACAGTGGATAAAGGCATTAGTTAGATCCAGTGACAGGACCCAAAGAGTGTGAGTTCAATAACTGGTTAAATATAGTGGCAGTGGAGAACTTGGGGAGAGGAATTAACAGGAGATAACAGATAAATGATATCCATTGCATGTGGAACTAGAACAGTCTACCCCAGCGAGCAAAATAAAGGGTTCAGTTTGGCATTCCAACCACCTGAAGAAGGCTGGAGTGTACAACAGCTGAAACATATATGGCAACAAATATGAAGATGATAGTCCGAACAATGTAAATAAAAACATGTTGAAAGTCACTATGTAATTACAATTATGTTTCAAACTACAAATATCTCTCTGATGATGTTAACGTTGATAATATAGGCTGATACAGAGACGATGATTTTATGGTAGTAAGAAATTCTATTAAAATTAAGGTTGGCAAATTAAGGTAAATGATTTATAGAGAATTAAAAAGCTTAAATCTTAAGGTTAGGATAACTACTAATGATAAACAAGTTGATTTTTTTAATGTTATGTTAGATCTTGTTTGAAAATTTTTAGGTCAACGGAGAACACTCAAAGTATTACTGGCCCTAAGAACCTGCTGAGACTTTTTTTTAATGGACTGTGATTGGACCGTTCAAAGGTAAACTCCCCCCCCCCCTTTGAAAGGGATGGGAGAACTGTCACTGGACCTCAGCAGCAGTTGGAAACGAGACAGCTTAGAGAGAAGAGGTTCGTTTTCTCTCTCCCTGCTGAAAAGGCAGGCAGCATTTGCCCATAAGTAAAGGATGCATGGGTAACAAAGTTGCTGAGGGCAAGTTTTCCCTTCTGAGAAAGTTTTGAGAAGTCCTCTCGAAGAAGCCCCAGAAAAGAAAGTTGAAAAGGAGTCCATAAGTGGAGTTTGGAGCCAAAGCTGTTTGAGAAGAAGATGAAGGAGCGAACACATGCATTTTCAAAAACTATTTTGCCACGTGTTTATGTAAATTTCTACGTTCTAGCAACTGTAAAAGAAAAGTGTAACTTCCAGGTGGACAGGAGGAAAATAAGTGAAGAAAGAAGTGAGTTGGTCACCAGGAAGAGAACTTTGTCTATACAAGAGAGAAAAGAAAAAAGGATAAAAGCTTTTGAACCTTGAAAGGACTGAAAGTGTACTGAAGAGCTAAGGCTCTTCCCCGCCTTTTTTTATTGTTATCATTGACACAGTAGGTGGGTGCTATTCTTTTTTTTGTGCATTGTAATTTTTAAGTTTGTTTTCTGCTATGTTTTGTTTACATTGTGTTAGTCAGAGAATAGGTTGTCCAATTCTCAGCAAAAAGGGACGAATTTTTGCAAGAACCCTTATTTAGCTAAAAAGAAATAAATAATTTTTCTTTGTAATTGAATCTGATTTACATTTTTTTCTTTCTTTTTCGTTATTAATTCGGGCAATAGTGAAAATACTATTGCAGCAGGTTTTATTTTCTGAAAGAAAGTAAAATTTCCGAAACTTGTTAATGATGTATTCCAACCTTATATGAAAAATAATGCTAACCAAATATATATTCACCCCAATTCAAACTAACCTCCATATGTAAAATTACTCATTTTACCTGTATATATATATATATATATATATATATATATATTTAAGACATTTTATGTTTATACATTCTTTTTATAGATACAAATATTCAAGTAAATGCTCTGTTTTATAATAAACAGTATTTATAACATTTACCGGCCTGAATGTCTGAGAAATTTTCATAGAAAATATTCGTCCTTTGACAGGAATCGAACCTGCATCCTATACGGAACTGTCATTTAGCCTGACATGCTCTTAACCAATTGAGCCACAGAGGTTCGATTGATTAGCAAGGTCGAATTTACTGCCTTTAAACTTCAATTTTCCATGATTCTCTCACGTAGATTCATATCTGCTCAATGTGTATCCAAATGACATCACACATTATGAAATGGACAAAGTCCGACAATTATTTTAAGACATTTTTATGTTTATACATTCTTTTTATAGATATAAATATTTAGGTAAATGCTCTGTTTTTATAATAAACAGTATTTATTACTATTTACCGGCCTGAATGTTATGTTTTTCATAGAAAATATTCGTCCTCTAAGAGGAATCGAACCTGTATCCTATACTTTGTCCATTTCATAATATATATATATATATATATATATATATATTACAAATAGTTAATCATACCTTGAATCAATTAGCAATATTAATGCAATTATTGGCGAAATCTCTTCACTTGTAGGCATAATTATAAGCATTATACTACTAATAATCCACTGAATGATGAGATCCTTATGTATAAAATGGATATGGTGTATTTTTTAATTCAGCTAGCACTTTCAAAGACCTCTGTCTCCATCATCAGGCTGTATTTTTTTTCCTTTAGAATCAAAACTGGAAGACAAAATAAATGTGTTGCAGACCGAAAGATGTTTTTAAGAATGAGCTATTTATTAATGGTTGTGTAATGTTGGAGTATGCAAGTTGCAGTGCTAAAGTTCAAATATTTCAAGTGAGAATTTTTATATGAATTTTGTAATTTGGTAAATCCACAAATTTTTTATTATAAGTGTTTTTGACATGAACTAAATAGTTCAATTAACAGAGTGATATGTCTTAGTAGTTTTATATATATAACTTAATATAATTATGAATAATGTTATCAAAATCTCTTTGAAGTTTTTATATTGTGAAATTGTTTATAACTATGAATTTCATAACATAATATATTTCTGACAATAGCAATATGTTCCAATTTTTATGTTTTACTTAGTGCTGTCAACTGGTTGTTTTGTTATATAAAAGGCACAGTCCTGAAGTAATCAAGATGCATGGCATCTTATCTGTGTGTGTATGTATTTAAATAAATATACCTACATACATA
The DNA here is from genome assembly GCA_963932145.1 of Acanthosepion lycidas. Taxonomy (NCBI): domain Eukaryota; kingdom Metazoa; phylum Mollusca; class Cephalopoda; order Sepiida; family Sepiidae; genus Acanthosepion; species Acanthosepion lycidas. The sequence goes on along the minus strand of OZ010616.1, from coordinate 59,712,357 downwards.
TATGTGTGTGTGCGTGTAAAAATAAATATACGTATATACATACATACATACATATGTATAATAAAATCAAAATAAAAATGCTAGCTAATTAATACTAGCAAATTATATATATAAAACTATATAATTTAACAGATATCAAATTTAACAGAATTTATGGTAATAAAATACTCAATATTAGATAAAAGTGATAATTTTTATTAAATTAGAAATAATAAAGTTCAGTGCTCAAAGGTCATTCATTGGCACTCAAGACAAGTATCTTCTCAAGAATCCTAATGGGTGAGTGAAAAATTACCAAACTGAGTTGACTTTAGATAAGTATGAACATTATTACTTAATAATAATAATAATTAATAATAAGGTTGCTTCTCTGTGACTTTTTTTATATTAGGTTGGTGCAAAAATAATGACGTAATAATGTCGTTTTTTGACATATTTTTTAACGTCAAAAAACGACATTATTACGTCATTATTTTTGCAACAACCTAATAAATACTTTCATGGTAATGAGCTTTTCACTATGGCACCTAGACTTTTTGAATTTAAGGACAGAAATAGATTAGCATTGATTTACAATTGAGCTGGCTAGATGTAGTTGTAAGTTCTATGCTAAACGTTTGTTTTTTTTTCTCACACTTCTTGTTTATGAAGCTCCCTTCCAGCCCCATGCTTTCCAGCAAACTTTAATCTGTAAAAGTTTAAATGCAATGTCATTCGTTATCTACTGTCCTCCTGATTAATCTCTTCTCATTCAGCTCATCATTAATGATTCTGTTTCTAATTCTTCCACACCCTGTAACCCCTTGTGTCTTAGTGGCTTTACTGCCTTTCTTGTGGAAATCCCTTTTGGCTCCATGCTTTCCAGGCAACTTTAATCTGCAAAAATTTAAATGCAATGTCATTCGCTATCTACTGTCCTCCTGATTACTCTCTTCTCTTTTTGCTCCTTATTAATGTTTCTGTTCCCAATGCTTCCACACATTGTAACCCCTTGTGTCTTACTGGCTTTACTGCCTTTCTTGTGGAACTCCCTTCCAGATCCATGCTTTCCAGCAAACAAACTTTAATCTACAAAACTTTAGATGCAATGGTAATAGCTATCTACTGTCCTCCTGATTACTCTTTCCTTTTCCCATTCATTATTAATGTTTCTGTTCCTAATTCTTCCACATCTTTTGACCCCTTGTGTCTTAGTGGCTTTACTGCCTTGCATGGAGTGAAACCAACATATATATATATACATATACATATATATATATATATATATATATATATATATATATATATATATATATATATATATATACAGAGAGAGAGAAAGAGAAAAAAAGATGGATGTGGAATGAGAAAGTGAAAACTTATTAACTAAAATAGATTGTGAATGTTTTACAATTGTTTCAATAGTTTTTAAATGTTTTAATAAAAATATTTGCAGAATTATTTGCTGATGAGAATTTAAAAAACTCACAGTAATCAATAAAATGATTAGAAATCCAGTAACAATTTAAATATACTTCTTTTTTATATTTCAAAGTTAAATTTTGATAGAGAAAATTATATTTTAATTAATAAAACAATTTTTTTTTTCATACCACTGTTCAACCAACACAAAGCCCAAGTGTCACTGAATGTAGAGGATTATTTAGTGGTGTTGTATGATTATAAAAAAGGCAAGAAGCAAAGTTCATATGGTTATGCCAGAAAGATAATGGCTAACTCTAGACTTGAAGAAGTCAAAATTGTAGTGATTGAGAAAACATCCTGCCAGAAGTTTGTTTCACAAAGTAGCAGTTCTTGGGAAGAAGTTGTCCGAGTAGAACTTACTTCTTACTAATGGCAATGTCGATGATTTACACTTGTGTAAATGGTATGGCAGGTTCCAGTTGTACAGATCAGAGCTGGTGGGTCTCAAGAATGAAATTCCCCAGAACAAATACTATGGAAATAGCAAAAGAGCAGTGAGAGACTTGCAAAGTTTTATCTGTGAGAAAGACCCATCCATCATGATAGGTAAAAGTTCCAGGTTTGCTTGGTCATGGTAGAATCATACTAGGTTAGTTTTGCCATATTATGGTCCTTCCTCCATTGGGCCACTTGTGGTAGGCTACAGGAATGATGAGCTGTTAGTTTCTGGTCTTCCAAATATTTGGAGATTTACCTATAAATCTGTACAGATACTCATTAATGATTGGAGTATGCTCTTGGGTGGATCATTAATATATAATAGAAAGAAGGTAGGACCAAGGAGCAAACCCTGAGGAACACCAGCATTGATCTTATGGTCTTTCAAATATGTTTATATTTGTGTATATCATATATATACACAGATATAATTAATACCATTGGTGTAAATGATGCAAGCAGATTTTTACATTAAATTTTAGGGTAAGAATGGTAATATTAGCTGTTTCCCTATGAGGAAACCTGTGGCATTCAATGACTGAGAAGCCAGTACTGCTTTTGATTGAAATTTATAAAATCTTTCTCTTAAAACAATTTTTTAGGAAAACGGGTTTCTCAAGTCTGGTAGCTGTTATTGTTCTTTCCAGCACTGATTGGGTAGTTTCCTTCCTAACCTTTTCTTTAAATTAGTGTGAAACGTCAACATCTTGATTATGTCATTATTTTCTCTTTAAAAATATGACACACATGTGCCATCCATTTTAGCTGTTGCTGCTGCTGTTAGTCCTCAAGTGATATAGTTTGTTATCAGTGTTCCTTTCTTTATGAATTTATAGTCTTAAATGTTCAAAGGAGGATGATCTTTGCAAAGACACTCAGGCCTTACTCACCCAAAGCCTTTTTCACCATCAATCTTAGCTAATGCAAAGCCCAAGTGCCACTCAATGTAGGTGACAGTTTACATATTTCGCAATGTGTTCGGCATCATGCATAACAACCATACAACAGTCTCAATCATGAGGCTATTTAAAAATATGAAGCAGGTTTTCAAATTGTTGTTTTGTTTTGCAGTAATTTGTAGTGCTTAGTGAGTCTGTTTTCATTTTGATGATAGATTCAGGGTAGGTGGCATCATTGCTTTCATTCCAATTCCAGATCATAGTTTCTGTTTTGGAAAGGTTTATCTTGATACCTATTTTTTAGAACACTTGATAGAGGATGTTTTCATTTTGATGATGAATTCAGGGTAGGTGCCATCATTGCTTTCATTCCAATTCCAGATCATAGTTTTTGTTTTGGAAAGGTTTATCTTGAGTCCTATTTCTTAGAACATTTGATAGAGGATGTTTTCATTTTCATGATGGATTCAGGGTAGGTGCCATCATTGCTTTCATTCCAATTCCAGATCATAGCTTCTGTTTTGGAAAGGTTTATCTTGAGTCCTATTTCTTAGAACACTTGATAGAGGATGTTTTCATTTTGATGATGGATTCAGGGTAGGTGCCATCATTGCTTTCATTCCAATTCCAGATTATAGTTTCTATTTTGGAAAGGTTTATCTTGAGTCCTATTTCTTAGAACACTTGATAGAGGATGTTTTCATTTTGATGATGGATTCAGGGTAGGTGCCATCATTGCTTTCATTCCAATTCCAGATCATAGTTTCTGTTTTGGAAAGGTTTCTCTTGATTCCTATTTCTTAGAACATTTGATAGAGGATGTTTTCATTTTCATGATGGATTCAGGGTAGGTGCCATCATTGCTTTCATTCCAATTCCAGATCATAGTTTCTGTTTTGGAAAGGTTTCTCTTGATTCCTATTTCTTAGAACACTTGATAGAGGATATTTTCATTTTGATGATGGATTCAGTGTAGGTGCCATCATTGCTTTCATTCCAATTCCAGATCATAGTTTCTATTTTGGAAAGGTTTATCTTGAGTCCTATTTCTTAGAACACTTGATAGAGGATGTTTTCATTTTGATGATGGATTCAGGGTAGGTGCCATCATTGCTTTCATTCCAATTCCAGATCATAGTTTCTGTTTTGGAAAGGTTTCTCTTGATTCCTATTTCTTAGAACACTTGATAGAGGATATTTTCATTCTGATGATGGATTCAGGGTAGGTGCCATCATTGCTTTCATTCCAATTCTAGATCATAGTTTCTGTTTTAGAAAGGTTTATCTTGAGTCCTATTTCTTAGAACACTTGATAGAGGATGTTTTCATTTTCATGATGGATTCAGTGTAGGTGCCATCATTGCTTTCATTCCAATTCTAGATCATAGTTTCTGTTTTAGAAAGGTTTATCTTGAGTCCTATTTTTTAGAACACTTGATAGAGGATGTTTTCATTTTGATGATGGATTCAGTGTAGGTGTCATCATTACTTTCATTCCAATTCCAGATCATAGTTTCTGTTTTAGAAAGGTTTATCTTGAGTCCTACTTCTTGGAACACTTGATAGAGGATGTTTTCATTTTGATGATGGATTCAGGGTAGGCGCCATCATTGCTTTCATTCCAATTCCAGATCATAGTTTCTATTTTGGAATGCTTCATAGACGATATTTTCATTTGTTGGTGGATTCAAGGTAGGTGCCATTATTGCTTTAATTCCAATTCAAGATCGTAATTTATGTTTTGCAAAGTTTCATCTTTATTCCTATTTCTTGGAACATTTGATAGAGGATGTTTTCATTTTGATGATGGTTTCAGGGTAGTTGCCATCATTGCTTTCATTCCAATTTCAGATCATACTTTCTGTTTTATCAAAGTTTATTTTGAGTTCTATTTCTTAGAACACTCGATAGAAGATGTTTCCATTTTGATGATGGTTTCAGGGTTGGTGCTCTCATTCCTTTCATTCAAACATTTCTAAATCATAATTTCTGTTTTGGAAAGTTTTATATTGAATTCCATTTCTTGGAACACTTGGTAGAGGATGTTGAGTTTTTGTTCAAGATCAATCTCATAGCAACTCTGAATATCTATATCATCAGCATAACCTCCTCGTTGTCAGTACAGTGGCATTGGGCGGAAAGCAGGATCATTGTCTTCTATTGGTAGACTCATTTGTAATATGGTATGGTATGCTTAAATGGTATCATCACATCTGTTTTTGTAAATATGCAATGCATAGTTTAGGAAATGTGCATCTTATACACTGAAAAAATATGCTAGTTTTTTTCTTCAGATAGGCTTTATGACAAGCATCATCTAATTGCATGATAGAACAGAAACAAAGAAGTTGAAAAAAGTCTTTCATATTTTTTCAGGAAAAAACCAAACAGTTTTTTTATTCCTACACTCCCACCAAATAGAAAAATGCAAGAATGCTGGAAAAAAAAAAAAAAAAATATATATATATATATATATATATATATATATATATATATATATATATATATATTAGAGTTATTGGCATATATTTTTTTTTAAATCAGCCAACTCCAACTATACATGTGTATGTGTGTACTGGTATATATATATATATATATATATATATATATATATTCCAAAATTTCCCTTGAAATGAAACAGAACTAGTACTTTTAACTTAATTACATAATTGAATTTGAAGTTGTTAGTTTCTGTTTATGAAACATGGTAATTCCTGTGTAGTGAAGGAACCATATTTTTAAATCGGTTAATTTATAATATTTATGTCTGCAAATCTACATTGAGCACTGTTTTGTAAAAATAAAAATATCTATAAGAACACTGGATTATATATTTTACTGTTCTTTTTTTTTTACTATAAAATAAATATGTATATATATATATAAGAAATATGTGTATGCGTGTATGCATATATGTGTACAAGTATGCCAGAAAAAAAGGGTCTATTATATATGTGTGTGTGTGTGTGCGCATGTGTGTGCACAAGTGTTTGACTGGGCATGTATATATGTATGTACAAGTGAAACAGGTCGTTGCTCCTCAATGTTGACTTCAATGTTCATTTTTATATTTACATATGCTCTATCTCTGATATTGATAACTTTATGCCATAAATATAGCACAACTTAAAACTATATATATATATATATATATATATATATATATACTGGTCTCTGTATATACTGGATATATGCTGGACTTTCTGATCATTTTCAGTGTATAAGTGTCAAGCAGCCAGACTACTTGCACATATCATTTGCATTACATGAACAATATATCAAAAGGTCTCAAACAATAATCCATAGGTTTTGAATTTTGAGTTTTCCTTCTTCTAGACCATTTGCACCCCCAAGGCTATAGGACCCAGTCTGTCCTGTTATTTACTCATATAAATATGAATTCATACCTTTCCCAAGGGTATTAGCACCTAAGTGAATGTAATGAATTTTTTCCTTCTCCTATGACAGTTGCCACCCAAGTCTGTCTTACTATTTAATTATAGCTGTTGATGGAGAGAGAAGACTTTAATTCATACCTTTCCCAAGAATATTATCACATAAGTGAATGTAAGGAACTTGACTGGAATTCAAACTTGTCTCTCCAATTCTTCAATCTGAACCACTATCCATTACTTCACCATAGCTCCATGCTGATACCCCTGAAGAGTGGACCTTTTTATGTTTATACATTCTTTTTATAAAAATGTCTTAAAATAATTGTCAGACTTTGTCCATTTCATAATGTGTGACGTCATTTGTTTACATTTGGATTCAAATTGAGTCGATATGAATGCACGTGAGAGATTCATGGAAGATTGAAGTTTAAAAGTAGTAAAATCGACCTTGCTAATCGAAAGATCCTCCATGGCTCGGTCAGTTAAGGCACGTCAGGCTAAATGACAGTTCCATACAGGATACAGGTTCGAGTCCTGTCGGAGGACAAATATTTTCTATGAAAATTTCTCGGACATTCAGGCCGGTAAATGTTATTAGTACTGTTTATTATAAACAGAGCATTTACTTAAATATTTGTATCTATAAAAAGAATGTATAAACATAAAAATGTCTTAAAATAATTGTCGGACTTTTTCCATTTCATAATATATATATATATATATATATATATATATATATATATATTTTTTTTTTTTTTAAGGTGTGTTATATTATAGGATAAAGTGCTCAGTATCAGAGATAGAGCATATGTAAAAATAAAAGTGAATATTGAAGTCAACACTCAGAGGTGATAGACTGCTTCATTCTAAACTAGCATGAAGCAGTCTGTCGCATCTGAGTTTTGACTTCAATGTTCACTTTTATATATATATATATATATATATATATATATATATATATATATATATATATATGTATTTATGTGTGTGTGTGTGTGTATTTAAGCGACATATTTTCATTCAAACAGGTTTGGTTAAATAATTTAGACATAACATGTTGATTTATTTTGGTTGGATCCTTTCAAGTTCACATATTAATTTCTTGGTAGCCTTAGAAAATTGATTAAGTAAAATACCAAAATTTTCTTTTAAATAAGCACACACACACAGAGACATATATGAGAAGATAATTTTCATTCTTTAGGATTTCATTGTACTAATAAAATGGTATTTCTGTTAATGTAACTACTGGTGAAATTTTAAACTTAAATTTAAATTCTCAGTCTAGCCTACTTTTGTACACTTTTACATTATATATATATATATACATATATATATATATATATATATATATATATATATATATATATATATATATATATACACATATATATATATATATATATATATATATATATATATATATATATATATATATATATATATATATATATACCCAAGTATAGGATTGGTGTATATGGAATAAATTCCAATAACCAACAATTACTATTCTTAAAAGAGTGCTCAATACAGAGTAGAGCAAATATAATTATTTATTTAAAAATTATAACATAAACATGTTATAAAATCACTACAAAAATAGCCATTTTGTTTCAACACCTCTGGTATCTTATCAAGTGATGGTGTTGAATCATCATCACTTGATAAGAAACCAGAGGTGTTGAAACAAAATGGCTATTTTTGTAGTGATTTATAAATAATGTTTATGTTATAATTTTTAAATAAATAAATATATATATATATATATATATATATAATGGGATAAAGAACAAATAGTAAATGTCTTTCAGTTTAACATTTTTCACTTTTATTAAAGATTTATCAGAGAATGAAAAATAGAGATAAAAATATATTCTTCTATTTTTATTTTTGTGCTATTTGATTGGTTAAGCCAGCTTCATGTGCACTTAATTTGTTAGCATAATTTATGGTGTTCCAAAGTCAAAGAGAGGTAAAAAAAAAATAATAATTCCATGCCTAACTGAAAAAAAAATGTAATTGTTGCTTTATGTATGTAAGTGCATCATAATTCTAGTTTGTCTATGTGAAATTTGATGCTCACCTCCAGGAGACTGACTTGCGGTGCCTTCTTGGAATAATGTTTTCCACTACATGAAGTGGAAAGATTATATTGAATCAATCACTAGGTCTACTGCTAGGAAAGTTGGTTCATTGTGTCGCGCCAGACAATTTTTCTTGCCAGAATCTATCTTAAATATTTATAAGTCTACCATTTGTTCATGTTTCAAATATTGCTGCCGTATATGGTCTTGTGCTTCTGCTATATATTTAGAGATTCTTGATAAAATTCAAAGAAGAATCTGTCATGATATTGGTTGCAACCTGGCATCCAGGTTTTAGTCATTTTCCCATCACCATAATATAGCTTCCCCGTGCCTTTTCTATAAATATTTTTATAGTAATTGTTCTGATGAACTTTGCTCTATGTGACCTAGACTTTATGAATTTAAACACCATACTAGATTGGCAACAAAATCTCATGACACATCTGTAAGTTCTATATTAACAGTTTCTTTTCTTGCACTTATCATATGTGGAACTCTGTTCCGGTTTCTTGTTTTCAGCCAACTTCAATCTTCAAATATTTAAATGCAATGTCAATCATTATCTACTGTCTTCTTGATTCCTCTTTTATTGTTCTCTTTCATTAATAATATTTTTCTTTTTTTAAATTCTTTTACACCCAGTAACACCTTGTGTCTTAGCGGCTTCATTGCCTTGCTTAGGACGAAATTATTTAGAAAAAAAATTGTATTGGGAAAACTAGTTTCTTTAAAATTTATAATTTTAGGTAAATGTAAAATTGACATTCTATTATTCAAAACTTCTGAAATGTAACTGCAAGAAATTACTGTTAGTGTTCATTAATTCATTTTTAAAATTATTGGTTTGGAGATGTTGATTGAATCATTCTTCAAATTTGAATTGAATTCATAGTTAAATGACAATTTGAAACATATCAATTGAATTTAAGAAAATTAATTATCACCACATTATTACTCTAATTGAATTGTTAGCTAGAATTCGAATCAAATGCAGCCAGCATCATCGGCCGAACCTAACCTAGTGTTTTGCGGCTTTGCCGACTTAAAAAAATACCATTACAGAATTTTATTGTTATATAGTAGTAAAAAAAAATATGTATTTATTTTTATCAACTTTGATTGTACGAAATCTAGCACAATTTGTAGAGCAACTAATGAGGATCGAACTCATTATCAATGGATCTTGTGACTAGTACGTTAACTACCGAATACTCAAGTAATACGTATGCAATGCACATGTGCATGCATGCATATATGATAGGTATGTATAGGAACTTCTTTTTCTTCTCTGACGTCAATGACAGAATGCAAGCGTTCAATATATTAGTAGTACCGAAATTTACCGAAAACTACCGATGACCTATTTTCTTATTGTTCCTGTATATAATCATTTCGTATTAACTTTGCGAACAACCTCCGTATATAACTGACTCAAATATTGAACGCGGCGAAGGTGAAACCCACACCAATTTGTGACGTCAGTGACGACCCTGAACGTTACACAATAAACTAGTCACGAAGAAAGACGAAAAATGCCGAAAAATATACTTTCAATATGATCGTTCCGTCATAGAAAGTATTTTTTGACTGGCTCTTTAATTGAACGTTCAAAAGCATGCGCAGACCAAAGCGAAGGGTCGTGTGCAACTCTAATGCTAGATGGGATGTAAGCTGGCGATTTTCGAGTGCAAACCCCCCGACTACGAGAAACACAATTTTAAATAATCGACGGTGAGTTTTTCTGTTGTTTTCTGTATATTTGTATTCATTGATGATTAAATTTTGCTATCATTTTCTCGAAAACCTACTTTTCCTTTACATTCGATTCTGACCTTCTTTTCCGTCATAAATTTCTCCTTATTTTTCTACTCGCAGGGTTACCTGCTGAAGATTTCTGTTTAAAATCATCTTGTTCACAACACTTTGATGCTGTCAAACATTTTTCAAAAGTTATCATTACTCTGTCATTTTATGAAATCTATGTGTTACTTTCGTTTCATTAACAGATTCCTTTATTTTTTGTATGTATGTATGTATATACATACATACATACATATATATATATGTGTGTGTGTGCACACTACTTTCATCGGTCAGTACACGGTTGTTACCCATGCTGGTTTTATTTTTTAAATTTTAATTTCTATTTTCATTTCTTATTAAATAATTTTTAAAAGTTGAAAACTTTGAAGGTTCTATGATGTTTTAAAGCTTAACATCTTAAAACTTAGCTTTTTTTTTTCTTTCTTTTTTTTTTTGTTCATGAGTCCAACCATCGCTTTCCTCCTCACCCGACGTTTGTTACCTCTGCAAGTATTTTTTTAAATTTTCTTTCCTCATATTTACTGTCATTTCATTATTTACCTACTTATTTAATTTAAAATAAAGAACACATTTGGTGTTGTCAAATTTTCTCTTCTTATGAAATGCTTAAATTTTCCTTTCTGCTTGAAACCTCTTTTTGTTTGTTCTCTATTCAACAGAAACAGTCAGTCTTAAAACATTTGGTCCGTAATGCTGTAAAATAGAAAAAAATAATTTTTAAGAAAATAATTATTTCATGACACCCTCACGTGTTGCGGATAATTTAAAGACATTTCTTTGAAAGGCTTGCTCTCTTTCTCCCTCTCTCCCTTTCTTTCTTATTTTTTTTTTTTAACACGTGTATATAAACGATAAAAAGTGTATTTAGCAGTAGATATATTTTATTTGTTAGATAAAAGAAATAATTCCTAGCATTTTCTATGTAAATTCATGATCATGTATACATGCGGACGCATTATTTGCATGCAATACTTAACTTTACATAAAAATGCATGTAAAAATTTATGCACATAGTTCATATTCCATAAGCTAAGGAAGCAATGTCTGCACAGCACACCCACACAGAAATCCAAGTTCGGAAACTGAAACAAGCAATGAAAATATGAAGACCGATTATTCCATTATTGGTACAAAAAATAACTACGTTACATGTAAAACGAAAATCTAAACTAACTAAAAGCTGGTGTTGTCAGTTATTTTTAGCAAAAACGAAACCTTTTTTTTTTTTTTTTTTTTACTTTATCAATTTTTTTTCTAAAAGTAATTTTTGTGTGACTATTACACGCAACTGTTTTTACTTGCTGTACTGTTGATTTTATCAAATCATAAAATCTTTTCTAAACAGTAAACAATAAACATGTTTAATAATATTCGTGTATAGTTTTCCTTTCTCACTGTGATTTTTATTCTCCGTATAATTATTAACCAAGTAAATATTGACAAATGAATACATATCAATCAAATATTTCATTATTGTATTATTTTTTAAAAATTCTGTTGTATTTGTAAACAAAAACGCACACACTGCAACTCCATAAGAAAAGAAAATATATGGGTTTTCTTTTTACCGTTTAACAAGCAATAATTGGTAAAATCTTTTTGACACAGTATGAAATTCAAATATTACCAGGCTAATATTATGGCATGTGCCACACATGCACACTTTATTTGTAGTACGTTCTAAAAATATTTCAGTTAAGTATATTTAGATCAATACACATACTTTTAGAAATATACGTGAAAAATAGTAGTACAAATTTATCGAAAGCGTCTTTCCATGTTTCTTCCCACCGAAGAAAAGAAAAAGAATAATTTTTAGAATTTGATACGAGAAGGTCAAGGCCGCGTATTCAATCGTTTCTGATTGGCTTAAAATCAGAGGGATTGGCTCTGACCCTACCAATCGCTGCCAGTGAATCAACAAATCGGTGGGTGTGGGCTGCCTTTTCTGCTGTTTGCGTTTGCTGAGTGCACACGTTCTTACATGCTTAATCTACCGGAGTCAAGTAACGTGTAACATTTTAACTTGAAATTCATACACGATACCTTCGTAGATGTAAGTTTGAATTTATTTCTTCATTTATATATATTTGTCTGTTGTTTTTTTTTTGTTTTTGTCAGTATAAAAGTAGAATTTAATGAGGTAATAGTTAAAAAAAAAATAAATCAATATACAATACATTCACCTGTCTCTATGTATGTTTTTTGTATACTTTTTTTTTTTTTTTTTTTTTGTATATAAAAAAAATCATTTTTACATTTACATCTTTTAAATTGATTTTTAGATTGTGTATAATACTGTATGTTTTTTTTTCTATATGACTTCATTTATTTTTGAGGGGGTGATGAAAAGTTTTTGATCCGACCCCCTTTACATTTTTAATTACATCATGGTCAGGCTATAAACTTTTCAATGCACCTTTTTTGTACATAACAAAGTCAGGCAAACATTTAGTAGTGTGTGATGGTGTATAAATGCATTGAACATGTATCCTGTATACGTGTACAATACAAAGGTGTCTATTTTCTTTCCCTCTAAAAAAAAAAAAAGTCTGGAAACAATAATTGACTTTTTTGCTGTTAAGAATGGAACTATTACTCAAATTTAAATCATTTGCATGTACTATTTTATTTTAGTTTTAGTCACTAATGATTCTTTATTTTGTTAATATGAAGATTTAAAAAAAATCATAAACATAAATTCATATAGATTTTCAATTTGACAAATATTGGATTTTTTTTCCTTCTATAATTTCTTACACTAGTGTTAAAAAGTGACTTACTACAATATAAGGTGCTATGTTAGAAAAAGGTTATTTTCTTGATGGCTACATTGAACTTCATTCATTCCTCATGATATTTACACTACTCTGAATTTCATTATAGTTAATCCAAAATTATCAATTTTCCTTTGAACAGATAGTAGCAATGTAAATATTAAACAGAAATGTGGGTTAATAATTTTATACAATTCAAAGGATATATTTCTGGAGCAGTGCAAATTGTTGAAAATGTCAAATATTTTAAAAACTTTAAGAATAGAATAATCCAGATATTTACCAACTTTTTTTTTAAAACCGAAACACTATATAGCTTCTCAAGAGTTTGTTTTTAGAGAATACTGGCGGCTCTGCAAGAGTGCATTAAACAAGAGAAAAATCCTCAGTCCTTCCTCTTTTCAATCAATTTGAAGTGTTGTCATCTACTGGAAATTCTCTTCCAATTCCACTCTCAACTCATTTGGAGTATCTCTGCCTGATCCCCCCCCCCGCCTCAACACCTAGAACTGAGTCTCTACTGGGTGATATGCACCATAACTCTGTCCATGGTTTCTGCTATCATTTCTAAACTAGATCCTCCACACACACACACACACACACACACACAAGGCTTGCAGATTTCATGGTGTTTCTGCAATTGTCCTAAAGAAATGAGCTTCTGAATTGGCTGCTGTTCTTTCCAAACTCTACAATAAATGCCACACTACTACTTGCTTTCCAGCTTGTTGGAAGTTTTGTGTTTTCCAGGTCTATCACAGATGTATTAATGACTGTCACAGAATTTGTCTATCAAGCACAGTGATCTGGAATTTGTCTATAAGAACAGTGATCTGGTTTTAGATATCACAAAAGCATTTAATATGCTGGCCTTCTCCACAAACACAAGGGCTACAGCATTCTGGATGAATATTTGTTCTAATACAATTTTTCTTAACTAATCCTGTAATAAAGGTAGTGTTGAATGGACACATTTCTAATTCATTTCATATTAATGCTGGGGTCCTCCAGGGCTCTATCCTTGGAGCTATGCTGCTTCAGATCTTCATCAATGACTTTTCCGATATCCTATTCCTAAAGTAGGTATCTATTCATAACTATTTACTCTTCTTTTAGTAACAAGTTTGACAGATCTAACAAAGTAGTAAAACTGGGAAATGCTCTTGAAAATTATCCCCAATCTGTGGCTAACTGGGGCAAAGAATGGCTTGTAAATTTTAACACCCCCAAAACAAAACTGCTTTCATTTAATCAGCATAGAGAACCTTTTCTGCTTGCTATCAGTATGGCTTATCTTAAACTCCAAAAGAGCACATTTGTACATATTTTTTAAAATTTTCTGTAGTCTGCCTGCAATTGAGTTGGTTGGTTTGGCAATTTATGTTTCAGTATTGGTTTCTGTTTTTTTTTTTTTTTTTTTCCCCCTTGATACCACAGTTTTTGATTCGGTTATTTGGTTTTTAATTTAGTATTTTTGCTTTCTAAGGAAGCCATTCATTTTTTTGTGTAATGATAGCATTTCCAGTTGATATCTGATTTTGTTTGAGATTGATAAATTTGTAACTTAGTTCATTCAACCTGCAATATCTCATGTATTTATGGTCCACTCTTACAAATTATTTTCTTTCCAGTCATGAATATTTTTATGTGCTCATTTCATTTATTTATTATTTTTTTTTGCAGAAAACAGTATTTTGCTTTGACCAGCTGAAAATGCAAAATAATTTTTTTTTCTTGTTTTAAACTAAATTTTACACGTTACTTTGTTTTGCAAAATCAAAGTCAGTAATCTTTATCAATATTCCTGAAATTATACACCCATGTTAGAAGACACATTAAACTACAACTAGGAAGATGTTCAGTTCTTCTCTCACTTGTGGCAGTAAATTCCTTCAAAAATTATAAACCAAGCAGAAAAAAAAAAGAGTAACTTATTAATAAATGTGTGGTAAAAAAGAACTTTCAAATTATTGAAACTATTGTCTGACACTGACTAGTGGCTAAAAAAGAATAACTTTTACTCTGGGTTTTAAAAAAAATGACTTGGAGTTTTGAAAATGTACAAATTTTGAAACTGAGATTAAAACTTTATTTTTTTAATATCTAATTTTAGGTGTATTCATGAGATAAAAACAATTTCATTTGTAGAAAACAAACAATTTTACACTAGAGGCTCACATATCTGGAATTATACACATTTTAAAAGTGAAATTAAGAACTATTTTAATTATTCTTAATATCTAATTTAGGTACATTCCCTAGATAAAAAAAAAACAAATTTATTTATAAAAAAAAAAAATTTTTTTTCTTGTTTGCAACAACTTTATTTCATGATTGGCGTAATGGCTTACTAGAAAACCCTTGCAAAAAACAAAACAACTTAAAATTTTACATCAACATGAAACTGGCCCTTTTTTTTTTTTTTTTTTTTAATTGCCATTTTCTTTTATCTTAATTTTACCACAAAAAGTTTTTATTTTGTTTTTTGTTTTTACTGGAAAAAAAGATTTCAGACATCATGTATTTTTTTTTTCTTCATTTCTTTTGTAAACAAATAGATTTCATATTTATTTCTTAAAACTAGTCAATTAAATGTTTTTAACATTTTTACTCACTCTTTTTCTCTTACAATGTTATAAATGTTGATCAAATTTAATTTTAACATCTGAAAGTCTTTTTCAATACTGTTTCTTTGGATTTGGTCACCCAGTAGTGATATCACCAAACTGAATGATTTCGGTTTTGTAAAAAATTTTGGTGCAGTTTCATGTTGTGAAGATGAAACTGAAAAAGTAAATTTTTTTTTTTTTTTTTTTTTTTTTTTTTTTTTGTTAAACTGAGCATATCCAGCCTGCAATATGTCATAAGAGAAGTGAATTTGTATATTTTGAAATAACATATTTGACCTAAAATTTTTAAAATTTAGTGACCATGTATAAGAATGTGTGTGTGTGTGTGTATATATATATATATATATATATGTGTGTGAGAGGGAAAGGTGTACAAAAATAAACATCCTAATAATACATTTTGTTGTTTTTTCTTTTTATACAAGGCAGTAATGTCACTAAAACACAAGGGGTTAAGGGTTTAGAAGAATTTGTTACAGAAACATTAATGATGTGCAGAAAGAGGGTAATCAGGAGGACCATAGATAGCAATTGATGTTGCATTTAAATTTTTGAGGATTAATGTTGGCTGGAAAGCATGTAGCCAGAGTGAGAAGTGCAAGAAGAAACTGTCAGCATAGAATTTATGGCTGCATCTCGCCAGCTCAACTGTAAAGTGATGAGATCTTGGTGCCATTCTAGTGTTGCACTTAAATTTTAAATTTCTAGGGACCATAGCAAATAGCTCATTTGAACAACTATGAAAGTATTTATAGAAAATACTTAGGCAACCTTAACGGTGGTGGAAAGAGTGACTGGAGCTGAGTCGCCAGATCAAGACCATAATAGATTTATTTTCTTATTTGTGTTTTAAGAGTGTAAGTACAGAATTGTCTATTTGTCATTTATCAAATTTAGCTTTGTTATTGTCCATTCCATTAATTCTATTCTCACCTCCCCCTTCCCTCCCTCACACACACACTAAATCGTAAAGCTTCTAACAGATGTTTCATTATTATTGTCATGATTATCATGTGAATTTTGCCATGCTTGGTTGATCTGAGGAAACAGATGCTTCATTATGATGATAATTTGTAAACTGTATCCCCTTGTCCTTGTGTCATGGATGGACTGTTACTGGCATATGTTACATTTGGTATTTTCCTCTGTGTGTGTGTATATATATATATATATATATATATATAAAAATGTATATGCACACACATACACTTTGCATGATTTTCTTTAATGTATGAATATGTGCATTTTCAACATGTATCATGCCTATTTATGTGTACACAAAGCTTACTAATTAACAGTTTGATATATTATCACAAATTCCTTACTTGTATAATATATCAGCAATATTGTACATGCTTGTAGGTGTGCTCATATGTTCCATATATTATAAATTTATTACAAGTATTTACTTGTATTCATGTGTTTTGCTGATAAAATTGATTGAAAAATTTAGCATAAATGTTTTTTTTTTGTTTTTTTTTTGTTTTTTTTTTTGACAATATGCAAGAAATACTAGAAAATAATTTGGTAAAAATGTATTGGTAATAGCTTCATAGGACAACTAGTGTTGCCTGTTGTATAATTGTTTTAGTGGTGAGAACATACTAATTCTATGGTGAGTAATATCAGGTTTTGAACATCCATATTCTAGTCATTTCCAGAAATGCTTGTAAATTTCAAGACTTTCACAATACAGATAAAAAAAGTGCAAAATATATTTTGTTTTACAAAACTACATTTGTTGACTTTATGTAATTTTTAATGTAAAAATTAATGGTTCAAAAGAAAACTTTAAAATTTTGAATATATTTTTCTCACACACATGCACACATACACACACACACTATAAATCTGGTACTGGCTGAGTGCATTTTAACCAAAACTAAAATTCATTTCAACTACAGGGTTTAAAGTAAAAAAAAAAAAAAGATTTTAAAATACTTTCATGACTCTTGATGTACACTTTGCACGCATGGAGATATATAATAACACTGAGGGGCTGTGATACAGATATCTTTCCTCACACTTACAGCATTCTT
This sequence comes from Acanthosepion lycidas, assembly GCA_963932145.1. Classification (NCBI taxonomy): domain Eukaryota; kingdom Metazoa; phylum Mollusca; class Cephalopoda; order Sepiida; family Sepiidae; genus Acanthosepion; species Acanthosepion lycidas. The sequence goes on along the minus strand of OZ010616.1, from coordinate 59,694,804 downwards.
TAATGACCCCTGTGTGTTCTTTGATCTATTTTCATTTTTTTTGTATTGTGTGTTTGTCAGCATCTATATATCTATATATATATATATATATATATATATATACACACACACACTTCCTATGTTGTGTAGGGTTCGTGTGTGTGTGCTTGTGAGCAGTCTTATTTTTGCCAGTATGTGTGTATATATTAGAGTTGGTCAGTTTAGCAATTTATGTTTCTGTATCAGTTTCCGTTTTTTTATTCCTTGATAGCACGGTTTTTGTTGCAGTTTTTCGGTTTTTAATTTACTATTTTTGCTTTCTAAGGAAGCCATTCATTTTCTTATGTAATGATAGAATTTTCAGTCACAATCTGATTTTGTTTGAGATTGATAAATTTGCAACTTAGTCCATTCAACTTGCAAAATCTCATGTATTTCTGGTCTGATCTTAAAAATATTCATATGGCTGGAAAGAAAAGAAAATAATCTTTCTAAATATGTAATTTGTATGTGCTCTTATTCATTGAATTATTTTTTTTTTTACACTGAGTTAAAATTAGGTATGTTCATGAGATCAATAAAAAAAATAGCATACCATGAATAAAAAAGGACTTAAACTTGATTAAAATAATTTTTTATCGTCTAAATGTTAATGTTATTATCAAGAGGAATGATCAAAGTATTTTTTGAATATTTTTTAGATTTTTTAATAATTTCTAGCACATCCAAAATTTTCGTTAAAAATCTTCATTTTTTTTTTTGAATTGGAAAAATTGACAGAAAATCGATACTCCCGTTTTTTTAACTTTTGTTTACAAAAGTGAATGTTGCAGTTTAAAATTTATTTAAAAAATCAATTATGATTTTTTTTTTTAAATAATTTAAAAAAAATTAGAAATTATAAAGTTTATTTAATATATTTTGAAACAAAGATTGCTTGTTTTCTGTGATGAAAACATGTTTTTTCAAATGGGAGAAAGCCGGTCTGAACTGCGGTGTTGATTGACAAATGACATGTGCCTGTTTTTCATCACGCACTGACAAATTACGTGCGGAAATTTATAGTACGGAAGGTCATAAGTGACTATTTATCTTTACGTTAACAACTTATTTACCTCGTTAGTTTTAAGTAGGCATAGCATGAAAAAAAGGCCTTAAACTTGACGAAAGCAGAATTTTATTACTAAAATGTTTGTTACTATTAAGGGGAAAGAACAAAGTAATTTTTGATTATTTTTTTTTTTTAAACTTTTTCTGTCTTTATTAGAAGGTTTTAACTTTTGATTGAAAAATCTTGTTTCTCGTCATCACCAGAACTCTAGTAAATAACATGGCAAATTTTTTATTCATTTTTTTTCTTATCACACACATTAATTTGAAAATCTTGAAAAAATAGAAATAATTGTCAGATTTTAATGAAACTTTCAGGAATGATGGGAATTATTATAATTTTTTAAAAGTAATTTTATATAAATGTAAAGGCCGTTAACAGTGCCGTACAAATCAAGTCACGTGATGTTTTTATTGTATCATGTTTCTTCCGGGTCTCCGTACATTTGATTTAGCCATTTTTTTTTCCCCCACATAGGGTAAAGAACAGTAAGATTATTCTCACTGCTGGTTCGTTGACTGTAAAAACCTTGTGCTATTTATAATCTGTACAGATACAGGTACCTAAAAAAAACATTATATACAGGATTCACCAGTACCGCTAATTTTAGAATATTTAACAACTTTTAGTAACTTTATGTAAAAATAATAAAATAATTTATTAAATAACAATTAATTCATTTAAAAATTCATTTTTCATCGAAAAAGTTTTTTGCCTTCAGACAATATTATGCATATTGATAAAAACAAATAAAAGCATTTAAAATTAAATAGTATCTTTGTTTTATTGGGTTTTGTATGTTAGAATTCAGAGCTGATTTTAGGTTTACGAGGTCGGATTTTTAAAAAAGTAAAACATGATTTACATTCCTCAAAGCCTTGTGTTTTTAACTAATATAATGACTTGCATGCTTCGTCCATAAATTTTTAGAGTATTTATTTATTTATGGGGGTGTAATATCTATATATATATATATATATATATATATATATATATATATATATATCTTTATAATGACTTTAAAAAAAAAATAACATATTTATAATAATTTCCATCATTCCTGAATAGTTTCTGAAAGTTTCATTAAAATCTGACAATTATTTCTATTTTTGCAAGATTTTCAAAATGAATGTGTGTCATAAGAAAAAAATGCACAAAAAATTCGCTATGTTATTTTTACTAGACTTCCGGTGATGATGAGAAACAAGTTTTTCAATCGAAAGTTAGAATGTTGTAATAAAGACAGAAAAATATTAAAAAAATAATTAAAAATTACTTTGTTCTTTACTCTTATAGTAAAGTAACATAAACATTTTGGTGATAAAATTTTGTTTTCATCAAGTTTGACGTCTTTTTCATCAGACTATGCACTTTTTTTCGCGATTTCGTGGAGGTACCTAGTTAAAATTGTATTTTGCTCTGAACAGCCAAAAATGCAAAACATGATTTTTTTTTTTTTTTTTTTAAGACTATATTTTTACGTTACTAACTTTGTTTCACAAAATCAAAGTGACCAACCTTTATCAGTATTCTTGAAATTGTACACACACTCAATTAGAAGACACCTTAAACTACAACCAGGAAGATGTTCATTTCTTCTCTGACCCATGAAAGAGAATTCCTTCAAAAGTTATAAAGGAAGCAGGAAAAAAGTAAAAAAGATTAACTGATAGTATGTGTTTTTTTTTTAATTTTTAGGCTTTAAGTTAATTTAGTCATAGAATTCATGACTTAGATTAAAATTTATTAAATTTTTTAATTGTCAACTTTAATAGATAACTACCCATATTTATTAACAAATTGGTAAAATATGAAAGAAATTGCATAAAATATCTATTTGTGTCTTTGGACAAACATATTTTTGAGAGAGAAAGTGTTATAGCTCTTCAGAAATTTCTTTATGATGTGGCTATTAAAAAGCCAAAAAATGAAACCCCTCATGTTTAAAATAATTAAAAATATGACAATACTGTTCTGCTACCTCAGTCAACTGTTATTGGGGTTTTGCAAGTAAATTTCTTCTAAACAAAAAATCAATTAGTTATTTTTTCCCCTAAATAAATTTGTTTTTATCTAGTGAATACACCTAAAATTAATTATTAAAAATAATTAAAAGCTTTTAATTTGATCTTTAGAAAGTGTAGATTTCCAAATCTGCAAGTATCACCTATTCTCCTTTATATACACATTTTAAAACTGAAATTAAAAACTATTTTAATCATTTTAATTAATCTTACTTAAGTGTACTCACCAGATAAAACCGTAACGATATTTGTAAAAATAAAATGAATTAATTTTTCTTGTTTAGAAGAATTTTATAGACAGAACACCCACTGAACACTAGTGGCTAAAAAAGAATGATTTTTACTTTGGGTTTAAAAAAATGACTTGCAGTTTTGAAAATGTACACATTTTAAAACAGAGATATAACTTAATTTATTTTTTTAAATATCTAATTTTAGGTGTATTTGCTAAAGAAACATAATTTTACACTAGTGACTCGCATATCTGGAAATATACACATTTTAAAAATGAAATTAAGAACTATTTTAATTATTCTTAATATCTAATTTAAAATTAAAACTGCAACTCTAAAAATGTGATTTATGCACAAAATGCAAACAGTCATATATAGGTATCAGTTGACTAAATAAGTTTCCCTCCACAAAAGCAATATAAAATTACCAGAAAACAGAAAACTCTATGTATCACAACACATCTATAAAATGTAACCAGGGTGAATTTAAAATTATGCCAATATATATATATATATATATATATATATATATATATATATATATATATATATAATGTGTATTTATGCTAATTCCTTATAATAAGACAGTATGTGTAGTGAGGAAATGTATGTATACATACACATGATACTGACAGAAATGCACACAATACAAAAAAAAATGGAAATAGATCTAAGAACACACAGATCATTAAAAGATAAGAATACAATCCTCTTTCTTGGACCAAATCTTAATTGTTTTATTACTATTCTTTCTCATTGCCAATCTAAAAAGACATTTACTAACACACAAAAAAGGAGAATGTTTAACATAAAAAACATAAGGAAAATTAATTCATTTTAATGTGGAAATATCCACTGTTTACTTGAAGAAGGTTGTGAGACCTGAAACACGTGTTGCAAAATTATGGAAAATAAAGCATAATATATTTATTTATTTAAAAAAAAAAAAAAAAAAAAAAAAAAATCCACATTATAACCAAAAAAGGTTGGCAGTTTCTCTCTTCTTTTTAGTGTGTGTGTGTGTGTATATATATATATATATATATATATATTTCTTAAAGATTTCTTGAAATATGCCAATAGACAAAATTAAATAAACAGTGTCTACTCAAATACTCATATCTACTACAAAATAATCTTTAAAGTTATATATATGGATGCTTGCCACCTTGATGTTGAATCTGGTCATAACAAGGCATCATTTGTGAAACTCGTATATTTTTGGATAGATATGGTTCTTTAAATCAAACATTTATAACCTGTACCTGCTCACACATACATTTGCATATTGGGATAAAGTGACTAGGAATGCTACTATGACTGTCTACTCATTAGCTTGGTATTTATAATTAAATTTTTAAAAAAACAAAGCTATTAAAAGGTGGGTATAAATTGATCTTTTTCTCATTTTAATACTTTTTTTCCATTTTGTATTATTTAAATGATAGTTAAGAATTCACATCTTACTCTATTATTATTGTTGTGGTGGTGGTCTTATTCATTTCCATCTTAGTCTTAATAATATTCTTTGTTTCTGTTATTCATTAATAGATCATAAGAAAACAAACATTTCTCCTAAGACTTGTTTATATTTCTGACATGAAAGTCGTCATAGTCATTTTTATTATATCATTTTCACTTTAACAAGATTTCTTATAACTTGCTCATTATATTCAGTTTCTTAACTTCTGTAAAAGATAGATTGATATTTTTAAAGTCACATTATCTACTAGTGTCAGTTACATTGTTTTCAAGAGTAAAATAAAGGCTGTATTTAACTATTAAGGAGAGATTTTTCTGATAAATTTTTATTTTATTTTATTATTTTTTTTTAAGCATTTACATAATTGAATGTTTAATATAATCACATTAAAACCATGCAATATTTAGTCTCATTCATAAATGCTAGCTTCTATAGCAGTTATCTATTACAATCATAAAAATATCAGGTTATGAAAGCAAAAAATAATTAAGCATTTATGGCTATTATTTTTCTCATGTAAGAGAAGAATTCACTAAAATTGTCATTTTTAATAAGGCATTCCTTTTCATTTTGGACATTTTAAATCTCAGATTTTATACACAAAAGCAACAATTGTTTTTGTGTAATGTATTTAGACATTTCAAAGACAGTCAATTACCAGAATCTTTTTGTTAATACTTTAAATCTTGAATTAGTGAGAATTATTTTTGAGAACTCTTAATTTGTTTCAATTTTAAATTTTGTTAAATTGTTGCATTGAAAATTATGGAAGGAGTTTTTTATTTTTAATTTTAATTTTACCAAAATAACTTGCAAATTTCAGGCTTATCGAGAACTGACATTAACAGGCTTATCGAGAACTGACATTAACAGGCTTATCGAGAACTGACATTAACAGGCTTATCGAGAACTGACATTAACAGGCTTATCGAGAACTGACATTAACAGGCTTATCGAGAACTGACATTAACAGGCTTATCGAGAACTGACATTAACAGGCTTATCGAGAACTGACATTAACAGGCTTATCGAGAACTGACATTAACAGGCTTATCGAGAACTGACATTAACAGGCTTATCGAGAACTGACATTAACAGGCTTATCGAGAACTGACATTAACAGGCTTATCGAGAACTGACATTAACAGGCTTATCGAGAACTGACATTAACAGGCTTATCGAGAACTGACATTAACAGGCTTATCGAGAACTGACATTAACAGGCTTATCGAGAACTGACATTAACAGGCTTATCGAGAACTGACATTAACAGGCTTATCGAGAACTGACATTAACAGGCTTATCGAGAACTGACATTAACAGGCTTATCGAGAACTGACATTAACAGGCTTATCGAGAACTGACATTAACAGGCTTATCGAGAACTGACATTAACAGGCTTATCGAGAACTGACATTAACAGGCTTATCGAGAACTGACATTAACAGGCTTATCGAGAACTGACATTAACAGGCTTATCGAGAACTGACATTAACAGGCTTATCGAGAACTGACATTAACAGGCTTATCGAGAACTGACATTAACAGGCTTATCGAGAACTGACATTAACAGGCTTATCGAGAACTGACATTAACAGGCTTATCGAGAACTGACATTAACAGGCTTATCGAGAACTGACATTAACGATAATGGCTTTGAATTGCATTTTGCTTTCCTTTGATTAACTTAAAAATTTACTCCTCCCTTTATAATTTTAATCTAGCATGTATCAAAACAGCATAAGCATAAATATACAGTTGCATTTACATTTCATACTTTTTAAAAGATAAATTTTTATTGTATTAAAATTAATGGCTCGTTTTTCTTTACATAAATAGTTAAATTACATTATAAATGAACATTATTGATGTACCTTTCTTTTTTTTTTTTTTTTTTTTCTTATAACTTAACTGTTTTTCAGGTGGTTGTGTGGGTAGTGTAATGAATGGCAGCTTGGAATGAGAAACCATAGAGTAAAGTTCAAATTCTTGTTGGGTTTATCATATTCACTTACACACAAATACCCCTGGGAAAGGTATGGATCCATCTCCTCCCCCAGCTATGGGTTAAATAGTAGGGCTTGTATCTGGAAAAATCATTGTTTTCAAGAAAATTGTTCATGAAATATTCATTGACAAAAAAAAATATTCTTACAATCAAAAAATATTGTCTTTAATTACCCACCCCAAAGGATTAATCTGTAAACAAAAACCAATCAATAACTTTTTTCAATAGTGATTATAATTATTTATTTACTATAATCATAATTATTTAACATTTGAAAAAATATTTTTTTTTATATCTAAAGTTTTAACTCAGTAATATTGTTTAGTAATGTAGAAAAATGAGCCAAATAATTTTGAAAATAAAAACACTGCAGATTTTGTCTATATTTTTTATTTTTAGTGATTAGCTATTTCAATAATTAAATCTGTGAGGTTTCTTGCCGGAATATTTTATAGTACATAAAATAGTGGTTGTGAAAAGAATACATGCATAAAATAACAGACCAATTGATTTGCAATTGTTTTGTTAGAATTGTATACACCACAAAATGTGAATCAACATGTATAGTGGAAACTGTATTTGTTCTGTTTTATTAGTGTAGTATTCACAACCCTTTTAGCTACAGTGTGGAAAGTGCATGACACCAGTTCAAAAGAGGAAAAACCTGTAAGAGAGAGAATTACTTTAGGCTTCACATGTTTTTATATTCAAGAGCTGCTGCTGATTAGTTTTATTTTAGAGTTGCTTCTGCTACTATCTTTAAGGTTACTACAAGGCTTAATGTATGAATGCTCGAAAATAGGAATTTTTATCTCATGAAAGCCTTTTATTTTCCCCACAAACATGAAGTGTTGCAAAAGAATGAAACCTTTTTATAACTCTGCTTACAGTATCACTTCTGAAGTGTAAATTAAGATTTGTCATTTGAATGAACAAGTGTGTAAATCTTGATTTAATTTTTATCTTTTTGGTGTTAGAATAAATAGAATTTTAATATTTCATTTTGAGAACCAGCTGTTTCTTAAATTAGAATTTATTATATTCTATGCAAAGTCATTGTTGATTTTTATCAATTCGATCTCACTTGGTTTTATATGTAAATATTGAATGATGTACCCCCAATGTTACTTTTTGGAAGGTTTATATACTTGTGTAAATTATTTTTTCTTTATCTAATTAGGATGGAGACAGAGCTGGTAAAGTGTGAACCAAACAGCCCTTTGGGCCTGGGACGTTGCACTGTCCAAGTTCTTGATGACAACTTTCGACGTGATGTTTTTTCTGACTACAGTGGTCATGATGATTATGGATCTGACCGCTCTTACCAGGGTGACAGTGGTGATAATATATCTCCATGCAGCAATGATGTTAAACCAGACTTTAGCACAACTGCTATGATCTCTGACCAGGAGAATCCAGATGGAAGCAAGAAGATTTGTTTAGTTTGTGGCGATGTTGCATCTGGATATCATTATGGGGTGTCATCATGTGAGGCATGTAAAGCCTTTTTTAAGAGAACTATTCAAGGTAAGTAATAAAGTTACATGTAAATAGAAATACAATATGACCTTATTCACAATATAAATGCAATCATACTAGATGAGTGTAAGAAATTTTTTAAAAACCTTTCCAGACAGAAATTTTACTAATAATTATGGTAACACAAATTTCTATTCAATTTGAGAGATACCTACACAAGATCATTACTCTATATCAGGAATACAATAAATAAATAAATGCTAACATTTTTGTGCCATGTACTGGGTGCCATGCAAGATGACTTTTACATGGACCAGGTTGGGTTGGTGTCTGCTGCATGCATAACGAAACACGATAAATAAGGCTACAATAATCAATAAAATGGAGGGGATAGTTTTATTCTTTCTGGTCCACAGCCCAGTGCCTGTCAGCAGTAAAGTGGTTGGGGACTGGTGCTCTATATCATGTATTCTGGTAGGATTATTCCCTTGGTCAAATATCTGGTTTTGCTTGTTTTCATGAAAACTGAGTGCAATCAGAAATTGCCAAATCATGCAAGATATATATATATATATATATATATATATATATATATTGCCAACAGTACAGGCATATATGGACAATTATAAATTTTTTTTTTTTTTTTTTTTTAACCACAAAAATTTTTTATCACTACATGAAAGCATCCATGCACAAGCTGATTCAATAGCATATACTTTTATATGACCAAACTGGTATTGTTAGATTTGATTGTAAGCATACATACACGTTTAGCTAGTCTGTCTAGAATGGCTTAAAGAAAATCCTTAAGAGTAGTGAAAATAAGTTAAAAAGTAGGTAAACCGGATTTGTATATGAAAGATATGTTAAATATAGGTGAACATATTGTATAATTAACAAATACTATATGCAGATATACGGTATAGAATGTTTGCATGCATTTATCATCTTAGTCCTTTTACCTTTAAAAACATTTGAGCTAAACAAAAAGTATTTGCATATATTTTACTTCTGTGTGCATGTAATATAAGATTTTAAATTTGTGCAAAAAAAAAAAAGAAGTTATACATGGTTGGTCCAAAAGTGATTTTGTTATTAGATGGCATGAGGAACGTGTGTGTATATATATATATATATATATATATATATATATATATATATATATATATATATGCATACACACATTATAGACATTACTTAAATATATAGTTATACAATACAGGAGATTGACAATGTATTTGAAATATCCAAATCGAAAGCTAAAAATAATTTAATTTTAATTTTGATGTGTAACTTTTAATATAAGTGTTAGTGGGAAATACCACATTTTTATTTATTTATTTTTTTAAACAATTGGAACAGACAATGAAAATTGGCTACTTTACAGCAATGTAAAATGTATGAGATTGTGGGTGGGGGCAAGTAAAATAAACTGCAACTAACCATGCCAAACACTTGTCTTCACTCAAGGAATGTGGTGCTGTTTATATATGGTGGGATTGGAAAGAAATCTACAATTAATTTTTAGAGATCTAAATGATTGATTTTGGAATTATATTTTATTTAAGATAAAAACATAGTAATATTCCGTTTGAATAACACTTTGCTACATACTCTTTATTTTTTGGTGATCAGGCAAAAAGTGTCCCAGTTTAGCGTGAAAGTTCTTGCTTATCTGTTGTATTTAACTTTAGATTACCTCTTATTCCACTTACCTTTAGATTACTACTTCAAGTTTTTACAGAATTTTCATGAAAAAGTTTAAATTTCATGGAAAGCTATACAAACAATATAGAACATTCTTTGCTGAAAAAAATAAAATTTAATGTATAAAAAATGTCTTTGATAAACTGAACAAACATTTTAGGCCACCCAATATAACTTACATGCAAGTATAAGATTTTAAATAGTCACTTCATCATTTAATCTGAATCTTTTAATTCATTTGTTGTATTAATTCACTCAACAGATATTTACCTCTATTGTTTCTTTTTTAGTTAAGTGTGTGTGTGTGTGTATTTAGTAGTGGAATCCATAAGTTGGCTGTATTCATTACCCTTAATAATGCTGTTGTGATTTCTGGACCAATTTTACTAATTGGTGAAAACTTTAACTTTTATTTTATAAATTGCTTTTTAACTTAGTCAGTAGGATAAGTATAATTATTATTATTATTATTATTAAGATTTTACATATTTCTTGAAAAACAAATCCTGTAGTTAAAGCAACTTATTTTGTATAACTTATTTGTTTATATTTGTATTACTAAATATATATATAATTTCATTGCTTATGATTTAATTTCACATTATATATAAACACATTTTTATTTAAGTCCATTTTTAATCATATTCTTTGTACATGTATTATATATATTTTTGCAGTCATTGTATATATCAGTATAAAATGCATGTATTGGCAAACTGAACCTATTTTACAATGGCATTTTTGGGTTACTAAAAATGATTTAAGCACATTTCCTCATTATATTATAGTCTTTTTACCTGCCTTATTAGCACATTATTCACTAAGTAAATCAATTACAATTAAAGTCCAAACACAATTTGTATTTTTCCTAAGTGCATCTTATTAGCAGGTAAATATTTATGCAAAAATAATCTTAAATATGCGTGCACACAAACTCACACACACGTCTAGTAGATAGATGAGTATGTTGATGTCAAGGTCATGAACACCTAAGTAGATTTAGAACAGTCTGTATGACGTCAGGCACAAACGTCAACAGATTTGCTATGAGCAAAGCAGCTGGACTATATTTAGATGCACATGCATACATATTATAAATATAAATACTTTGTCTATATTTATATAATACTATGAATATTAATAAAAAAAATCAGCATGAACTCCCGTAAAATGGATATAATGTACTATAATATACATTTGTAGCTATTTCTTTTTTTTTCTTTTTTTCTTTTTTTTATAAGTACACTAAATAAATATATACCATGTCTGAAAGTATTTAATGTCTTTTTTTTCTTTTTTTTTTTTTCATATACACCATAATAGAAAGTTGTCTGCATATTACAAAAAAAGTATCTATGAAGAGATGCTGAAAAGTTCATGACTTGACCCACCCACTTACCCAAATCTGACCAGATTTTTTTTTTTTTTTTTTTTTATATTGATATCTTTTCAGCGCCTTGTATATACATTGGTTTTCATATATGAAGAGCTAAATTAAACGTGATCTGTAAATGACATAAGTATATAAAAAAAAAAGTTTGTGTATTGACAAATTATAAATTTATACATACAAAAGAACTTGATTAAGCTAAAAACCTTTCAGCACCTTCATATAGAGCAAGTTGAAAATTGCAAAATATTAAAGTTTTAATGGTCTTAATAAATTGTTTGTAAGGAAAGAAGCTAATAAAGTTTGCATTTCTTTTTGATTCCTTTATTTAGACCTTGTGGATAAATAGTAGATAGCTTTTTTTTTTTTTTTTGAAGAAAGAATTTAATCTTCCATTCTTTGACCATGAGACTAAAGGAATTGTTCTGAAACCACTTTTTGGTTATTTTTGCTGTGTGGGTTTCTTTGGAAAATAACATTTCAGTTATGGGAAGCAAGCCTTTTTGTAATAATCTCTATTCCAAAATATTGACTTTATTAAAATAAAACTGCTTACTAGCACAAACAACTGAAAAGGCACCATTCTTCCAATAATTTCATTGTCTTTTTTTTTTTATGTTTATCTGAAACTGCAATTGGTCATATTTATTATTTAAGCACTATGTAACATGAATTTATATAAATAGGTTCATGCATATCATTTAAAGTAACAATAAAATGGAATAAATCTTAAATTATAAAAAAAGAAATGCTTCATCTAAATAAAAAAAAAAAGTATATTTACTTATGATTGTATAATATTTCTAAAATAATGATTTATATCTTACCTACTTATATATTTAATACAATATACATGGGTGCAAACACTTTACTTTCCCCACTATCATGCAAGACAATGTCATTTAGATAAAAATTACATCTTTTTTCCACTTACTCATATACCTTTCCTTACTCTTTCTTGTGTTACAATTTTTTTGTCTACTCCATATTTCAAGTTGATTTATTATAAAAAGTATGTGAGGGAGGCTTTCAATTCTCTGACCAGACATCAGAATTTTATGGGAAAAGGCTTCTTGGTTTGGTCAAAGTCTTTTCAGCACTTCCCTCTTAAAAAATTGTTATGGTTAAAATTGCCAAAAGTAGTTGAAAAATGAAGGAAACTAATATAATGAGCTTAAAATTCATAGGTAGCATATCTCATCAGGTAACGGTAGATTCAGTAGTAAAGAATTGTAAAGAGAACTTGATCAATGATTGGAACCATGCAATTTACCTGTCACTGTTTATTGCAAATTGAACAGTTGGTCATGCATAGTAAACTTTACCTGAATCATTAGATATTTTTTTACCAATTGATATATATTTTTTATTTTATTTTATTTTAATATAATGAATACAAAGCCCTATGAGTTGCAGTTCATCAAATAATGCTTTTAAGCTTTGCTCCTGTAGAAGCACAAGTTATAAAAAAAAATTTGATATTTTATTTTGAAAAGGTTTCTTAATTTTGTATAGAAATATAAACTTAATACGATTGTAAAAAAAAAAAAGCTGTTGTTAGAATTCATTTGTGGGCACTTGTGTGTGTATGTGCGTGTGTAGGCTGATACCTCCTGAAGAGTGGATAGACATTCCTACTTATGAAACTCTAGAGTCAGGATGCTGAAGTTAACATCAATTAGCTAAGTAACAAACTTTTACTTGTATATAGGATTAATGCAAATATAAAATTTATAACTTAGCTGATTGATGTTATTTTCAGCACTCCGACTAGTTTTGTGGGTGGACACTCCAGCAATCACTCCTATCCACTAGTCAGGAGATACCAGCAATTGACAGTTTATTTTCTTATTTGTCACTTTTATATTGAGTTAAAAAATAGCTTATACATGTTTTCATTAGTGCAAAGTTAATTTTTTTTCTTTTTTCAGTGTGTGTGTGTGTGTGTGTGTGTGTGTGTGTGTGTGTGTGTGTAGGTGTAGAATGTTGTGGTTATTTCCCCTTTTTATCATTTTTCTTGTTTCGTTATACTCACTCCTTATTGGTTTTATGCCTTTTTTTCTCTCTTTCAACTTTGCTACATTTGTCTTTGAATCTGGTGATAGTCACTTGAGCTTTCTTGAGTTTAGAAAATGTAGGTGCATTTCTCTTTTTACTTAAATAATTTTTATTATTAATACTTAAATGGTAAGGTAAATATTTGTATGCATCTTCACTTGCCCATTATTTAATTTCTTATTTGATTTGGTGGTATCTTAAGTATTAGGGTATTAATTTTATAAAGATATGTTTATAATTAAATTTTATTTATTGTTGTTTGAATTTGTATGCATGCATATACTTACATTCATACTTATATGTATACACACAAACATCTGTATGTGTAAATGCACATGCAAATGCATGTACATGTGTATTTGCATATTTGTTTGTAATTTTACACTGTACTAGCATTATTTCCTATGTACTAATTATACCAGGTGCCAGTATCTTTATAGCATTTGCAAGAAATACATAATTTTTTAGATATTAATAAAACTAGATAAGGTAAATTAAAAAAAAATTCAATACCTTTTGTCAAACGTTTTCTGAAACAACACTACTTTTTCAACTTTTATATCTTTGTTTATTTGAAATAGATTGTTAATTCTTGTAAGAAATGATAAGGTTATAAAAAGTAATCAAAATAACTCGCATTGGTAATGGTATACAGAACATTTCACAACCAGGAATTTTTTCTTAATTCTGTGCATAGGGTCATTTTTTAAGATTCTTCTTTTTTGTAGAAAATAAGATTCTTTTCTTCTAGTATGTATTGCTTATTATTTCCAATACAAGGCCCAAGAACCACTCAAGGTAGAGGGTTACTCTGTGGAATTATATTAATGTAGCAAGAAACAAGCATTAGAACAGAGCTGAAGCAGACTTTTGAAGTAACCAGAAACCCAGCCCTGAACAGGAAACAAGTTATAAACCTATACTGTTGAAAAAAACAAAAAAACAAGGAGGAATTTGAACCAGGCAATAGGCTAACCTACCTACTCCTATTATTATTTTAATTTTTATATATTTTGATAAATCATTTTGATTTGTCATACAGGTGCAATCCTATTTGCACTCTCAAGCTATCTATTTGCTAATAATATATTAATTCTATTATGTTAACATTCATTTTGGCAATGTATAAAGTTTCAAATCACTGTCATATACACACACATATTGCTGCCACTTGTTTAGTGCTTCTGCTCTGTATTTAGAGGTTCTTGATGAGATACAAGGAATCTGCAATATTATTGATCCTGACCTGGCATCTCAACTTCAGTCACTTTCCCACTGCTGTAACATAGCTTCCCTGTACCTTTTCTATAAATATTTCTATGATAATTGTTCAGATGAACTTTACTCTATGATGCCTACACTTTACAAATTTAAGCACAATACTAAATTGATGGCAAAAGATCTCATCGTTTCACAGTTAGAATACCGCAATGTAAACATAAGTTTTTATGCACTTTCTTCTCACTTGTGGAACTCTCTTCCGGCTTCTTGCCTTCCAGTCCATCTTTAATCATAAAAATTTAAATAAATGTCAATCATTATCTTCTCTCTTAATTCCTGATTTTCTTTTCTTTTATTGTTCTCTTCCCTAATAATATTTTTCTTTTTTTCTCATTTTTTCACACTCAATAACCCCCACTAGTTTCTTAGTGGCTTTATTGTCTTGCTTGGAGTGAAATTATTAAAAATAAATAAAAATAATGAATTGTCTGAATTTTTCTCTCTGTCTCTCTTTTCTCTTTTTAAACTTTATTTATTTTTCCTTAGGCTTAGTTCTTGTTTACCTTCAAAAAGTACTAATAACAGTTCCTCAAAACATGTAAGGCGTTACTTGAAATAAATATTTTCCTATTGTAGATATCATCATCATATTAGCTATATATATATATATATATATATATAATATATATATATATATATAAAAGCATAAATTTAAAAGTATGTTCAAATTTTTACCACTGCTTTGCAATGCTAAAAAGAACTAGTGGAACCTTATGTTCCAATGCATCTAATTATCTTGTTTTCATTATTT
Organism: Acanthosepion lycidas; assembly: GCA_963932145.1. Taxonomy (NCBI): domain Eukaryota; kingdom Metazoa; phylum Mollusca; class Cephalopoda; order Sepiida; family Sepiidae; genus Acanthosepion; species Acanthosepion lycidas. The sequence goes on along the minus strand of OZ010616.1, from coordinate 59,679,300 downwards.
GTGAAAACTTTTTATATCACAATTAAAGATCAAAGTTGGGGAGTTGATTAAAGACTAATAAATGTGCTGCTATTAGCAACACATTAGTGATACTTAAGGAAGTGAAAATAATCAAATTGATCATGACAGTGAAAATAAAAGATATATATATATATATATATATATATATATATATATACTCTTGTTTCATTTCTTATTTGTCTTTATCCTTTTGTCAATTTTTGCTTAATTAATGCTTAATTAATTTTATACCTTTTGTCTAGGTGAGACTGATCAATGTCAATCATAACTGTACAGTTCCCAGAAGGTTTAGAGCTGAATATTAGAAATTAAGGAGAAATGCAAAGTTTAACTTATCTAGGAAATGAAACATTTTATTCATAGCTGAAAAATATATTTGACTTGACTAGATTGAAATATAGAATGAATAAATGTTCACAATTGTTTATCTGCTTCTACAAGCTCAGAAAATGTTAAGACAGGGATTCAATAAAAAACTACAAAATAGTTGACCTTAAAAGTTAAGATATTTTTCCAGGCTATTTTTTTTTTCTTCTTGGGAATTATTTTCAATGAAGTTCCTCAATGACATTAATACTAGTCATTAGCTGCCATAACTATAATTTGAGGAAGAAGCATAACCCAGATTAGTAATTTGTGAATAACTATATTTATGGTTTACCAGGAAATGGGACTTTTAGACTAATTGGAATGTAAGGTAATCTGTGGAAATTATTTTGCTTTATATATATAGTATGTAATTGGAAACCAAAGAACCTACCTAAAAAGTGAAGTTCCCACAAGAGCAGCAGCATATATACTATCATCTAAAATGTTTGTTTTAAAGATATAAAGACTCTTGAAGGAAAAAAAATCTGGTGGGGTGGGCAAGTGCAAAAACACTTTTCAAGAAGACATGTTAGTATAGAACTGATATCAGTCATATCGTCAGAACTTAGTCGCAACAAAAATTTCTGTTATTGCTTTTAATTTTTAAATATGTTATGTCATGAGAGCATATTTTTGCAGGCAATGAAAAATAAGTGCAATTTTCAATAAAAAAAAAAAATGTCAGAAAATGCTGTATAGTATTAAAGTTGAGGTGGGAATAGAAGGTTGTTCAGAATTAATATATGAATCTTACATAACTTCATAAAGTAGCAAAATAAAGACAATGTCCAATTCTTAACTGTGTGCTTGATATTCTCTTTTCCATCCTTCTCTTCAGGGTTTCAAGATGTTCAAACAAATCTGTCTTTTCATATTAACAGCCTTTTGTATCCCTTTAATTAAAGATCCTCTTTATGATCATTTCAACTTTTAGATGGACCATCAGTACCACAAAGTTTCACTGCTTTTCTACCATAAAGTTTGACTGAAAAATCTCAACTATACCCAAGTTATTTCACTCCTATTTTGACTAATTAATCCTTCTACAATAATGTAATACATTTCTCATTTCTGTTGTATTCAACAACTGCAACTAACCTTCCCTGGGCAAGAGACTTTGTTCTTGATAAACATTTCACAATAAGTAAAGGAAAAATGTTAAAACTAATAAAACTGATCCCAGGAGAGACTTTAAGCAACAGAAATGTTGTTTTACAGAAGGATGCTGAGAATACTGTGGATGAAACCTGTAAGCAATGACAGTTTTAGAGAAAATGGAAACAAGGGGAAGAGAGAGTTTTAATTTATAGGGCACATGAGAAAATTTTATACTCACAGGGCAGATTGAGGGCAAGAGGAACGGGAAGACATAACCTACCTAGTGAGCTTGTGTAAATGGATGATGGAACAGGATTTAGAAGAGATGTCAAGGATAACAAGAGCAACAAAGGACAGAAATTGTAGAGAGCTATAATCATCAATGTCCTGATGGCACATGGTACATAGATTACAGCTATTTCAGGAGAAAAATTTGATGTTGGAAGAGATTTTGACCAAGCTTCTGTAACCAACTTGGACAAAACCAGTCCATGTCTGTATTGCCATGTGAGATGGTAGAAATCATTGTTTATCAAATATGAAGAGATATGCACTGAAAAGATTTATTAATAAAGTTTTATTTAAAACTGAGTCACAAAATATGCTGTTATTATTGGTACAAAATATACCTATGCCTTTCTATAGTTGATTGTTTCAGCTGGTGTATCCTCCAGTTTTAAGTTAGCTGTTATCATACTTGAAATCTTGAAAAAAAAACCAAAAAACCTTTATTTAATCTATAGGAATAGATTGTTTTCCATACATAGGAGACATCTCATTCACCTGTCTGTTGTTTATCCATTACTTTCACTGAATCAAACCCAGCATTTAAATTTGCAACTTTCAGGGAACCAGGTATATTTTAACCAATGTTTTTATTCACTAAGCCATGTGCCTCTTGGACAATCTAGCTATGTCACTTTGGAGTTTTGTCTGTACTCAAGTGGTTGGATTCTTGAGTGTTCTTTCTTAAGGATCCCAAATGGTATTCATTTCTATAAAGATCTTGTCAACACCTAACATATCAACTGATTCTTTCACTGCTCTTATTCTCTAGGTTTAATTTCACAAATACTCTGAAGCATAGTATATTTTTTTTTTAATTGTTACTTTTGACTGCTTTGTCCATTTGAAGAAACTGATGTTAATAGTTATTAAAGAATTTTTCTAATGCTGATTATCCCCCGTTAGTATGTACAGGGTGAGGCAGAGAAGACAAACTTATTTTTTAAAATGGCTATTATTTTCAAAAATGTCCATCCTCTCTGCCTCACCCTATATCTGGGTCAACACTTACAAATTTGATTCAGCATCGTAGACAATGAACATTCCCTGTATGAGTAGTGGAAATCAAATTTCTGGTATTGTCAAGTATGACTTTATTTTTTTTTTGTTTAATCATTTCATCCCAAGCAAGGAACTAAAGCCACTAAAACACAAGGGTTTACAGCATCTGAAAGAATATGATGGAAAAAAAATCACTATTAAGGAGAGAGAACAATAAAAGAACAGGAATTAAGAAAACAGATAACAATTGGCATTGCATTTAATTTTTTGAAAATCAAAATTGACTGGGATGCAACAGGCCAGAAGAGCAAGAAGTGAGAGAAGAAACTGTTAGCATAGATCTTCCAGTTACAGCTAGCCATTTTACTCTAAAAAAAAAAAGCTTATTGCATTGAGGAAGGCAAGTTGGTCTTTTGTGTTTTTTTTTGTTTTTTTTCTTATTAAGAAATGTTTGGAAGTTTGACTTTGTGTTCCAGAGCACATCTTTCTGGTGGGCCAGAATATGTAGGTATTGTCCATGTATCTAAGTCACATGGTTGGCTTTATTAATAACATTTCTACAGCTAAGTATCCTATGTATATGTTTGCTATTACTACAGGTGCTGGCTAAGACTTCTCATCAGTATTTGTTGGAAGCCAATTGGAATAATGTTGTTTGCACAGAGAGTGTTGAAACCTTCATCATGTTATTTATTGGGACCAATTTATGCTCTTCTAAAAAGGATTCCCTGGGTTTAAAATTAAATTGTCCTGGAAATAATAAAATATTAGTTTGGGACAATTATAAATTAAGATTCTATTTGTTGGCAGTGGCAGCAGCACCCACTTGCATCTGATCTTTGGAATCATCATTCTCTCTCCCTATTCTCTTTCTCCCTCCTGGTGATGGTGATGAAGATGGCTGTAAATCATAGAGAGCTTGATGAGGCCATTTGTGTAAATTTTATTTTAGTGGACAACTCTTTGACACAGAGAAGCCCACACATTTGGCCAAAAGTGCCTCAAAGGAGATTGAGACAGGTGAGACCTGGTTGCATTGGATTGTTGGATGTTTGGTCTATCAAGGTCTGCCTTGATTAAGCCAGACTAACTGGTGCTGCCCTCTTCTGCCTGTTGAGATTGTGTAGATTTTTGCCTATTCTACTATTGGGGTATTCAGCGGTTGGTTGCATTCAGTCTGGTCCTTCTTCAACCTGAAGTTCATGAATGGCCCTACAGCAGTTGAAATTCCAGACAGCTTCACTCTAGGGATCACTGGGAAGCACAAACCTTCTACCTTGACATGGAATGACCATATATATATATATTTTACACTGGATATCAGAGTGAACAGTTTGTTATCAAATGTACCACTTTGACTTATTACTTTAATTACAATAATAGAAATTAATCAATAAATAAGAATAAAAGTATAAAATTACCATTAAATATATGGGAACATTTTTTTTTTTTTTTTTTTTTTTACTAAAAATAAATATTTGAGAGATAAATAATAGAGAAAGAAATTCACTAATGAACTAGTAGTAAAAAAAATTAAACAAAATAACGTTACGACTTTAACTGCTTTTCCTACAAATTTGAAAATACATCCTCGTTCATAAAAAAGTTACATTACTACAATCAGTAAATAAGAAAGGATAAAAATAAAATTATTGGCAAATGATAAAAATATTTGAATAATAAATGATATTGAACAAATAGTTAATGATAAACATAATTCAAAATGCATTCCTACAATTTCAACAATTGCATCTTTCATAAAAAGAGAAATGTTACACTTAAATATAAATCATGAATTATTCATGCCAATATGTAAGTAATTTGACAAATACAATGCATTAAATGTTCCTAATATAACAATTTATCATGATGATATTCTTAAACTTTGTAAAAATATTTACATTTGTAAACTTGCTAAAGCACTTATTTTAGAAATAAAACTAAAAAACAATCAATGTATACGTCAACTTAAATGTATTTTAATAATTAAGTATTGTAAAAATATATAATAATGTATCAAAATTATAATAAACAAGGAAAAATATAATAAATGGATAATTAAAATAAAGACTTCCCTTTTAAACTACATCATTTTATTTGAGCAATGAAAAAAAGAGGTCTGTTTACACCAACAGCAACATCTAATCATCTATTTATTCTAAAAGCATTTAATTCCTTTAAAAATATCTTTTCACTAATAGTAACAAGCTTTTAATAAATAGTATGTACACATACACTAAGAAAACACAAAAGTGCTTCTTTCTGAAATGGTGAATGAGACCCAAATGAAAATTCACAGTAGATGGACTGAAATTTAGTCATTTATGTTATCCTAAATGTAAAAAAATAAAATAATAGTATCTAATTGTTAGAAGTAATTTTGTTTTTAATAAACAAGTCAATTTTTGGTTAAAAAAAACTTCAATTAACAAAATTATGTGTTCTGCTTGTAAAATAAATTGAAAATACAACAGTCAATTTAAAAAATGACAAACAAACCTGGTGGACAATTTAGTCATGACTCTATGCAGGAAATTGTAAATGAACGTTTTTTTTTTATTTTTTTTTATTTTTTTTTTTGTGAATAGTTGAGAGGTGTTAATATTCGTTATATAGAAAACGGATGCATAGAGTACAAAGATTAAAGTATGATGAAAGTTAGTTTGAATTAATGAATAAACATTTCCATATAAAAATTTTCAAGATGAGTTAACCAAAATTTTTAAATAAAGATGTGATATATTTTTTTTAAATCACAGTAAAATTTAACTGTTTTTGTATTTCATTTTAAGAACTTGAAGATTTAAGCTTTCTTTTAATTTATTTCCTAAATTAAGTGTTTTTGTTATATTGCTAGTAATAAGTATGGAAGGCTGCTTTTATCTGAGTATGTGTGGCTAGCCAATCCCTATTGCAAACTCCTGTTCAGGCACATTTGTGTTGATTGTTGCAGTATGAACCACAGATGGGCTATGTTGAGCAGATCTTAGAGTTTCTGGGCAAGAGTGCATTATCTGACATGATCAACAGTCTGAACAAGGCCAGTACTTTCAAACCCTTGGTCACGATGACTTGCAAGTTTGTGTTAGCTCAACCTCCAATGGCTCCCAAATAGTCCTGTCTATCCAATTTCACTCACAAGGCTTGGATAAACTTGCATTATGACTTTTAGGTACTTTCCAAAGGTGCTGCATGCTGGAATCGCCTCTACAGGCTGATAACATCAAGAAGTTACCTTCCTAATAAATCAACTATGGGATAACCTGGGTCTCATGATCAGAAACATATGTTCTAGCCATATGCTACACGTTACTAACAACTAATAATAATAACAAATAAGAAAGTTTTTTAAAAAAATGGGTCTGATTGTGGGGAGATTAAAGTTGTTTTTCAGGACATTTCCTGGATAATGGTGAAAAAAAAGTTAGTCTATAGCCTTGGGTTCCTATTCTAATTTGTCTTGAACCAACAATAAAGACTCCTCCCGCTCTCTTTTTTTTTTTTTTTTTTTTTTTTTTTTTTTTAATCAGTATCACCCCATACAAGGCAGTAAAGCCACTAAGACAAGGGGTTACAGGGTGTGGAAGAATTAGAAACAAAGGAAAGAGTAATCAGAAAGGACAGTAGATAGCAATTGACATTGCATTTAAATTTTTATAGATTAAAGTTGGCTGGAAAGCATGGAGTTGAGAAAAGAAACTGTTAGCATAGAATTTACAGTTACATCTAGCCAACTCAACTGTAAACTAATGAGATTTTGACATCAGTCTAGTACTGCATTTAAATTCAAAAAGTCTAGTTAGTCTAGTGAAGAGCTCATCTGAATAAGAGAGGCAATCTTATAGTGGTGGGAAAGTGACTGAAGCTGAGGTGCCAGATCAGGACCAATAATATTGCTGATTTTTCTTTGGATTTTATCAGGGTAAATAGAGGCACCAGACTATATGTGGTAGCAATATTTTAGGCATGAATGAATATTAGACTTATATATATATATATATATATATATATATATATAAGATAGATTCTGGAGAGAAAAATTGTCTTGCACAACAACCAACTTTCTTAGCAGCTGACTGAGCAATGGATTCAATATAGTCTTTCCTCTTCATGTCATCTGAAAACGTTAGCCTTTGAAAACATATTGAAAAAGTTTACAAATATAGTAACAAAACATTGACTAATAATTTGATATTTATTCCAAATAATAAAAATAGAGTTTTCAGTTACAATTTCAGGCTTTCATTATTATTTAAATGATGAAACCTTGCCACTAAGTACTGCATTCAAATTAAAAAAAAGTCTCGGTACCATAGCAAAGAGTTCATACAAATAATTACCATGGAAGTATTTATAGAAAAGACACACATAGACTGTGTATGAAAAATCAGGATTAAGAAAGAAGTATTCTACTCAGAAATTCAACCATTTAAAGTGCAAACATCAAGTTTAAAGTGTGTCAAAATTACACATGACATAGTGGATAAAAGCATAGGTTAAAATATATTTGGTTCTTGGCAATTTCCTGGCTTTGGTTGTACTGAAAAGTCCCATCCTCTGGTTCAATGGAAGAGACAGACAAGTGACACAAAAATATGAATCAGACTGGTGAGTATTAACTGATATGAGAGATACTCTAAGCATAGAAAGTGTAATGAGAACAATTTACCTACCTATATATTGAACAAACGGTTCCATTCAAAATTACAAGATTACTGAATATGATATCAAGTACCAGAATAAAGTTTATAATAGGTAAAATGTTTGTATAACAAATAAGATGAAAATATTAGTTTTAATGTAAAGGCATATAATAATTCCTCAGCTAAAACATTCCAACTTGTTCTAAATAAAATATACATTATGTTAGTAAAATAAAGTATTAAAAGTAACCCACATTTGATCTTGATGTAGTAAAAAAATGATACTATTTATAGGCTAAAATTTTTATGTTTGTTTTTTTTTTGTTTTTTGTTTTTTTTTTAAGGAATTGTATCATTTTTGAATTTCATGTTATTTGTTAGACACTCATTGAGACATTCAGGCAGTTCACATGAAGAGAAAAAAAATCAAATTTTAGTCAAACATGTGTTTCTCATTTCTGTGGAATATTATCGAATTTAAGATCTTACAGAATTTCATTTTCTAGTATCCACAAAATGTTATTTGAAACATTTATATATATATATATATATATATATATATATATATATATATATATAACCATTTTGAAAGAATCAGTTTAAGTGAGAGAATAGAAAAATGACTAAACAAATATTTCATCAAAGTTAATTGCACAGTAGAAAAGCAATATTTACTGAGAGATATAATTTCTATTTTGTTTAATTACTTCAAACATTTTTTCAAAAGTTAAACATTTAGAATTTCTTAAATCATTGATTACTTCTCAAAGTCCATTCTTGGCTAAAAATTGCTTGTGAATTATATAAAGATACCTTTTGAGGGTTTGTATCTAGCAAACACACAGACTAGTCTATAAGATGGTCATGTGTCCTTTTTACCCTAAACTAAATATTTGCTTGCTATATAAGTATTTACATTCTCAAATACCACTTTGAATGTTGCCAGTGTCTTTTTCTTAAAACAATTTTTGAAGATTACTCTTAAAGTTTATATATGTAGAAAAGTTCATTGACATCCTCAGTAATTTTCCAGGGTTTAATCAAATTCAAATGTCAATGATTCTTAGAACTTAATTACTTAGCTCTTTGCTGACCTCATCTGGGTCTTCCATTAGGCACCATCTTATTTCTTTACCTGTTATCAAGATCATCCAACATTGTCTTGCACTTTTCAATGACTAAGTGTAAGCTTTTTTTCAGACACATTTTAGTTTACATAACATGTTTAGTGATGATATACTTTTAGGTAAAGGCAGACAGTGAGTTTGGTATATGTTCTTAAGTGCTTCACGATTAATGAGGCTTAAACCATGTTTTGTAGCAAATAATTGTGTTGCTACTTTCCAGTGGATGCTTGCATATCTCTATCTTCAAACATGTTTCCATTCATTAAGTAAGAGAAAAAAACGTCCAGACACCTTCATTGCCAGCATATATACTGTATCTAATATTTATAGAAAAATGCTTTGGAACCAAAGAAATATATAATGCTGGAAAAGAAACCTATTAATGCACACAAAAGCATTTAACATTCTATAATGTTGCATCTAAAATTGTAGCAAACATTTTATTCAAAATTTTAAATGTATGCATCTTTTAAGAAATGTAAATATATATATATATATATATATATATATATATATATATATATAATGTTGCAAATATAGGTAAAACTATTTACACTTGGATTATTATCGTCATTTTTGTAGTTGTTATCAACGTTTCAGTTTTTTCCCTCTGGCCTTCATCAGGTGTATATTGATCTGGGTAACGTACAGGGAATTCTAAACTGAACCCTTTATTTAATCTATGAGGATATACTGTTCTCATTCTTGTCTAGGGATATCTCATGTAGTGCTTTTTTTTTTTTTTTTTTAGTATTGCTCAGTTATTGCTTTCTTGTTCCACATACTCACTGTCTGACAAGAGCTTAGTGGATTAAAGCATTGGTTCATGAAATTAGCAAAATAGTAATTGTGAGTTCAATCCCTGGACTGTGCAGTGTGTATTTGGACCCAGTGGAAATGAGGCATGCAGTAATTAAACAGTACTAAAGATAGGAAATTTATGAGATATCCCTAGGCGTGGGTGGTGGAAAGAGAACAGTCTATCCCCATAGATTAAATAAAGGATTCAGTTCAGAATTCCCTGTAGGTTACCCAAATCAATATACACCTGATGAAGGCTGGAGGGTACAATATCAGGGATGTTATGATAAAAACAATAAAAATGAGGACAACAGTCCAAATATAAATAGTGTAAATAATGATAAATCCCCATCATAGAAATTAGAAAAATTATTTAGAATAAAATTATTTATATATTGAAAAAAATTGTAATATTTTAGTCTGTTATACAATCTGCAACTTTTGGAAAGAAAGAGACATTTATTTTTTTAATCATTTCATACCCAGCAAGGCAATAAAGCCATTAAGATGCAAAGAATTACTGAGTGTTAGCAAATAAGAGAAAATATACTGTTAAAGAGAGAAAACAATAAAAGAAAAACAGAGTTCCACAAATGCGAATTGTGAGAGAAGAACCAGTTAGCATAGAATTTACGGTTACATCTAAGCCAGCTTAACTATTAACTGATGAGCTCTTGATGCCAATCTAGTACTACACTTAAATTCATAGAGTCTAGGTAGCATAGAAGAAAGTTTATTAGGACAATTACCATGGATGTATTTATAAAAAAAGGCACAAAGACATTACATTACTGAAGATGGGATGTCAGGTCAGGACCAATAATATTGCAGATTCTTTTTTGGCTTTTATCAAGAATCTCTAAATATATAGCACCAGGCCAGATATGGCAACAATATTCAAAGCAAAGATGAATGGTAATCTTATAAATATGTAAGATAGATTCTGGTGAGAAAATTACACAGTGAATCAACTTGCTTTATTTCATACTTAGCAATTGATTCAATATATCTTTCCCTTTCCTATCAGCAGAAATGTTAGTCCAAGGAGGTGCAATGAGTCGATCTTAGAGGTTAGCACCAGCCACACTGATGAAAGGGTTCTCTCAGATGATTAAAAGAGAGCAGTTTTATTTTGAAGGCATTAAAATTATTCAGCCACCCCTTGCCCTATTTAACAACAGATTGTAGGTGATTTTTTTTTTTTTTTTTTAATATCAGCTGTGAATTTGATCTTATTGAACTGATTAGACTTAGTATTAATAGGAGTAAATAGTTGTGTCATCAGCATAGATACTTAGTTAAGAACTGTATAGCTTTTCAGATTGGAAGGGAAAGAAAGATACTGGTAAAAAATTTAATGATGAAAATGTTTCTTTAAAGAGAAAAACATGTTGAGCCAGATTCGTTTCAACAAAGCTTTATGTGTGGAGAAGATAGATCAGATTCTTATTAAATTAAAGTCTTCAGTACAAACTTGCATTTTATATGACAAAGCAGTTATTAGAATCTTAATACTACCTCCATCCTATCATCTATGTATATTATAAAGAGCTGATTCTCTGCACATTACTTTGTAATGTATATGAGTATATATCAAGAAGTAATGAAGTTTTATTTATTTATCTAACAGATTTTATTACTTAAACATTACTTTTATTGGATACCCATATTTGAGTAGATTATCTGTTTATTTATTAAACAGAGTATATATTTTCATCTACCAGCGTTGAATATTCAAGAAATTTTGATAAAGAAAAGTATACACTCAGATGTTTAGGCTGTTTTCCACAGAAAAAAATGTTTACATAATAAAATCTGTTGGGTTAATAAATAAAAATCCATCACTTTAGGAATTGCTTTGTTTACATTAGGATATGAAACTGAATGAATGTTTTGAGAGTGAGAAAGATTAGCATTTATAAGGCCCTATTCAACATTGCTTGCACTTTGTGGCTGAAATGGTCTAAAGCATGTTGGGTTTAATCCTTTCTTGCCCATTATACTATTTTCAACGTAAGTTACAATGATATTCCCCCAACCTTTCCTAGATTGTTCAACTCAACAAAAGGTGCATTCCAAATAATATGCACATTAATTACTAATTAAAAATCTCCATTGTTTTCCATGAAACTGAAATGTTTTGAGAGTCAGATATAGATTAATACTACTGGAGAGCACACATTTTTGTTTAGTAAGATTTCTTGAATATTCAGGCTGGTAGATGAATATAAATAATTATACTGCTTAATAAATAAATGGTGTGTATGCTCAAATATGGGTATCCATTAAAAATACTATTTAAAGTAATAAAATTAGTATATCTACAGTGTGTGTGAGTGACTTAAATCTGTTTGTGTAATTTAATGTATACAGAAGCAGATGTATACATATAAATACACACAATTTGACCGAGTTTATACATTACACTCTACTCAGTCTTGACAACCTCTACCCTGGATGAACAATAAAATCATAAATTAGGAGATAAGAAATAAAGAAGAAAAGAAACTTATTGGCAGCTCAATTTCAATAAAGGTGTCTCTTTGATTATATATGTGTATTGCTGTAAAATAAAAATATTTTTTTCTTTCTTTTATCTACACTGAGAGAACTTTAGTATTAGGTTGGTGCAAAAATAATGATGTAATAATGTCGTTTTTTGACGTTAAAAAATACGTGAAAAAACGACATTATTACGTCATTATTTTTGCACCAACCTAATATCGTATGATAATTATTTCATTCTGTTGCTATCAATTGATATCAGTCTGTTCCATGCTATTTCAATTTTTTCATGTCTATATATTTATTTATACATGTCTTATATCAATATCAGTCTATTCACATCTATTGGTACCCAGAAGCTGATAGAAATAGTCAAAAAGTAAATGCACATTTTATTACTTATTTTCTAAAGATAGGTTAAATTTAAAAAAAAATATTAATGGCCTCAAAAAGTTAATTCATGTAAAAATGGAACAAGTAGAATGGAGGAAAGTGATAAAACTAATTTCTCAATGAAAAAAATGAAACCTAAAAATATCAAATATTAGAATTTATTGAACTTTCCAGAAATTATTCAGTAATAAATAAAATTATTAGTATTTTTTATTAATTTTGTAGTAATATTTCTAACTCTGTCATTGAATTAAAATATACATCTTAATACAAAGAATGAATTAAATTGAAATGAACACCTGATTTACATCAATCAGAAGAAAAATATAAGCCAAATGTTTGGACCTTTTGAAGTTATTTTTATGACATTTTTTTATGTAAACACAATATATTTTCTAATAAATATTTGTCCATTTAAAATACTACAATTTAAATTTGAAATTTAACTACCTTGCGATCTGAGTCAGGTATTTCATACATTAACGTCACAGCTATTATAGGAAAGAGGTAGTAATTATAATTAGATGATGCAATAATAAACTTTTATTCAAAACTGTTATTAAAATCATTTCTCCATATATCACATTTTACCAACACAATTTCACTTAATAACATGACTAAATACAAATTTGTTTTATAATACACACACACACACGTATATATGAAACATGATGCCTAAGGTTTAAAATAAATTTTTAAAAATGAAAAATCTTTCGTAAAGTTTTATTTTAATTTTACTTTCAAAACTAATTTTAATTTAGTGAAAGGAGATTTTTTTAAACAACTAAAAATCACTGATTTTAACCATCTTATCAGCACAATATAATTTTCTTTATTAAAAGATTTTTCAAAAAAATAAAATATACTTCTCTGAAACTTTATTTGAGGAATATTAACCAATTTAAAGTTTAATTAATTTTATTTGAAACAAATATTACTTATTTTAAAATATTGCAGAAATGCTTTTTTGAACACAGAGGCAGGTGTTTTTATTAGCTGTTGACAGATTTATTGACAATTTGACAACCAGAAGTTTAACTGATTTCTTTTTTTTACAAGGGTCATTCATATCTGTAAAATTACTTGAGGAATATAATGTGAGTGCCTTTTTAATATAATTTTTAACTACCCAGTAATCTTAAAAGTTTAGGAAAATATTCTTGGTAATTTCCTGTTTTATTGAATTTTAGCTACTTTGGCTTTAAATTTTCTATAGTTACCAACTCTTATTTTCAGATAATGTTGTATATATATGTATATCTGTATTTATAAATACACTCAAAAATTCAAAATTCTTTTTAAAATGTTGGTGATTGTTGAATTGTAGTAAGCTTTTCCATCTATGATTAGTAAATATATAGTTTTTACTTAATAATATCATCTAACTAGTACAAATTAATACAAATTTTTAAAAGATTTAAAACTTTATAAATTATTCTAATTAAAATTTTAATAAATATGAAAAGAATGTAAGAATTCATTATTTATTGAAAATTTTTTTTCCATTTGTGAATAAGTCCTGAAAGTTTCATTAAAATCTGACAATTATTTGATTTTTGCAAGAATTTCCAAATTTCACTGCAAAAATGATGTTAAAATTACCTATACTAATCTTTGGCCCATGCTGATGGAAGAAAAAAAGTTTAACTAAAATTTTGAACATACTAAAAAGGATCAAAAAATATAATTTAATAATCAAAAAATCCTTTCATATATATATATATATATATATATATGAATGAAACAAAGGAGATATATATATATATGAATGAAACAAAGGAGATATATATATGTGTGTGTGTGTGTTAATTATTAATGAAATAAAATTGGATTTTAAAACAACATGCTCCACAGGTTTGATTAAAATCACATGCATAATTCATACTTTGTCAAAATTGATATTATTTCAAATGTTGAATAAATCATCTGTACAATTTTTTTAAGTGAATACAACAAAAATTGTTTATACTTATATATTGTAAGTTTTATTTCATTTTACATATATATATATATATATATATTTATCACTACTCTGTCCTGGACATTGAGTTCTACTTGGATTCTATCCTCTTGGAATTACTTTTTATACAAATATATGTGTATGTATGTATATTTATACATTTTAGATATATGATTGCATATATATGTGTGTATATTTACCACTAATATTATCTCTCTCTCTCTCTCTCTATCTATATATATATATATATATATATATATATATATATATATATATGACACAGTGGGAAATATTTACTTGTGACTTGTTTCATTCTTTAGGACTTCATTGGACTAATTTTGTTATGTTGTCAAATTTTCCCAATACTGTTCTTGATATATAAAAATATATATTGACATCTCATATATATAATATCACACATGTATATAATTATAATATATCACACATGTAGTGTTGGTCTTAATAAAACAGGGCTCGACGTAATACAGTAAAGGTATTAAGTACATATTAATAACTATACATATTATCCCTCATTGATATATTTTAAGTGCCAGATATAATTTTTAATATTAAAACACTGTAACCTCAGTATCATATAATTGTGTCAACATTGTGATAATCAGATATATGTTTTTAAATTAAAATTATGTAACGGCCAGTCTATACTCAGCACCTGAAGGTCGTGCTGTGCATGAAACTGTGTGCCGTGTTATCGGTTAGGGATAATATCTATATATATATATGATTGGATATTAAAAATAGGCATGTCGTAGAAAGAGTTTTAAAATTCAGTGCATGTAGTCTTTATAAGTAGAGTTTTCTTTAATATATAAAAGTATAGTATAAAAATATATAATATGATTTATCATTACATTTGTTGTCAAAATCTTTATGCTAAATAGCCATTATCAGGAAGTTTTATGCTATCAACAGAGAAATAAGAAGTGGTAAAAAAAATCTGAAATGAAAAGTGGTAAGGAAATAAAAATCTGTCTTCCATTTTTGTCTCATGAGAAATTGTATTTTTGTAGTCAAGAAAAAGAGTTTGAATTGATTAGATCAATATATTTACTACTATTCTTTTCTGGTTCTAGAAAAGATCATATCTCTCACCTTACAGATTTTTATATCTGAGAGCTATAGAGTAACAAAAATAATAATAAAATGAAAAAAAAAAAATCATAATTCAAACAACTCTTGGAATGAAAGAGAAGACAAATTTATTACTGAGTTACAGTACCAAAACTACTAACCAACTATATTTACTCTGGATGTACCACACTTATGCCAACAATGTTAATTTATTAGACCTACTTTTATAACTTGCATAAAAATATAAGTTGTTAACCAAGAAATGGAGGATCATTTTGTTTTCCTTTTAACTTTATAATTTTTAATTTTGCTTTATGTAAACAAAATTTATTCAAATAAATATATCATCAATAAACACATTCTTCTAGGAATTACAGAACATTTTCATAGTACATCATCTTGTTAGATTCAAGTCCTTCTATTGATAATATAACAAGTGATACTTTAGTCTACTGAAATGTTTTCACTAAGATTAATTCTGAAAATGAGACCAATTTATTTTAACCTTTCTGTTTTCATTTAGTTTAAATGGGGTGTGTATATATATATATGCTAAATAAGGTTAGAAATTTGTTGCATTAAGGATAATACAGCTAAAGCAAGTTATAACGTTTCATTTCAAAACCTTAGGTAAATTATACCATGGCACACAAACATTTTCAATGTCACTGATAAAAAAAGATTTTCTTTCTGACAACAATACAGAAATTGACATCAAAATAAATTCATGATTATTTAACTACTTGTCAACAAGGGAATAAAAAGTTACTGTTTCACATTAAAAAACAACTTTACGGAAACTGTATTACAAGCTCAAATGCTGTCAATAAATAATAAAAAGAGACATCCCTCTTGAAAAAGTATTTTCTGACAGTCAGCTAGAACTTTTGGGCTTGGCAATTAATTGCAGTATAATTTATGGTGTAATGGTGCCTACAGTAAAATTAATCCTTTTGATAGGTGACTGGGAGAAAATTGAAAGTTGGGCTTATAATAAAGTGAAGAATAAAATGGGAAAGAGTA
Source organism: Acanthosepion lycidas (assembly GCA_963932145.1). Classification (NCBI taxonomy): domain Eukaryota; kingdom Metazoa; phylum Mollusca; class Cephalopoda; order Sepiida; family Sepiidae; genus Acanthosepion; species Acanthosepion lycidas. Next base: position 59,662,981 of record OZ010616.1, on the reverse strand, counting down.
ATGAATCATTTTTATTGTTGTAAATGTATTTTTATGAAACATTGTTGTCTTATTATTATTGTTTTTATCGTATCATTTTCATCAATAGAATAAAAAAACATAAAATTGAAAATAAAGAAATTGCTTCTGACAAGATTTTAACATACCTCATGAGCTTTTTTAATTTTTTTTTTTTTTTTTTTTTTTTTTTTCATGCAAATTAAGCACTTCAACTATGGTAGCATCAATCATTAAACAGTCATCTGCAATTAATTCTGTTTTTCTTTCCTCTTTATGCCATCTTTGTTTTACTTTCTAGTAATAAGTATTAATTGAAAGTTATTATTTTATTTCACACTGTTGCTCTATCAATGATAGAGTATATCAACCAATTATGCTGTGATAAAAATTGCTAATAAGATGAAATAAAACTCAAAATAATAAAAATGATGAAAGTAAAGCATTGCTTCTGAGAAAATAATCTATTGGCAAACTCAGTGCAGGATACATCAGCTTTTAATGTTTGTTAACGGATTCTTTCATACTATCAGACATTTTTACTTTTATAAAAAGGTATATATTTATGTTTTCTGATCATCTTCTATACTTTTTTCTGTTAATTTATGATAATGAACTAAAATTTCTAGTAATTAATCATGATAATGGTTCTACTATTTTCTGATGGCAAATGTGTAGGATAAAAATTTTCAGGAGATATTGAAGGGTAAAGGTTGAAGGTTGACAGCAGAAACAATGCAGAAGCTCAACCCTAAAAGGTCAAAGCAAAATTATTTGACATTTTCATGAATAAAGATTATGCACACACAAAACAATAATCTAATTTCTAAACTTGATCCCCAGAAAGTATTTGGATTTGATAGTATCCCTGGTATAGTCCTAAAGAAATGTGCTTCTGAACATGCTCTACAATAAATTCCTTGCAGCTTCCATCTTTCCAGATTGTTGGAAATCCTCTTCTGAAGTTCTTGTTTTTAAGAACTACAGTTAATCATCTGATGCCTCAAACTACTATGAGATTTATTAATTTTCTACCTCTTTTTGGCAAAGCATTAGAGGCTCTAGTCAACTCTGGATTGGTTAAGCATCACACCTCGCAGGGTCTTCTTTCAAAAAAGTTATATGGTTTTTGCTAGTCTAGGTTAACTGCTGATGTATTAAGGATTATTGCTGAAAGAGTCTGTCAAGCCTTAGACAAGAATGCTAAAACTTGGGCTGTTGCTTTAGATAACTCAAAGACATTTGAAATGCTTGTCTTCTTCACAAATTGATGAGTTATGGTATTTCTGGATCAATTTTTTGATTTGATTCTTTCTGATCAAATCACAAAATGAAAATTGTCATGCATGGCCACTCTTTTCGATCTTTTTAAATTAATGCAGGTGTGTCCCGAGGACTTACTTTGTTCTTAATATTCATCAACCTTCCTGATGTCATAAATTATTAATTCAATATCTATGCTGATCTCACAACTATTTATTACTCCCTTAATAGTAAATCTGGTAAGTTCAACAAGGTCAAATTTGCATCTGATTTAAAAAAAAAAATGACCATCTATCTTTTGTTGACTGGGGCAAAAAATTCCGTTAATTTTAATACCTCCAAAATGAAACTGCTCTCTTTTAATTAGAGAACATTTTTTACTTTTCATCTGCATGGCTGATGCTAACTTCCAAAAGAGTGACTCATTGTAACTTCTCAGGTTAATATTTTCCACATGGAGTGATTATATTGAATCAATTGCTTGGTCTACTGCTAGAAAAGTTGGTTCACTGTCTCATACTGGACAATTTTTCTTGCCAAAATCTATTTTACACCTTTATAAGTCTACCATTCATCCTTTCATCTAATATTTCTTCCACATCTGGTTTGGTACTTCTGCTATGTATCTAGATATAATAGATGCATAGCAGAAGCATCAGAAGAATCTGTAATGTTATTGGTCTTGACCTTGAATCTTGACTTCAGTCACTCTTCTAATGCAGTAGTGTATCTACCCTGTTTATTTTCTATAAATATTTTCATGGTAATTGTTTGGATGAGCTTTCTTCTTTGGTACCTTGACTTTACAAATTTAAGCGCAGTACTAGATTGGCAGCTAAGTTTCATCATTTTAGATTGCTTGATGTAATCATAAGTTCTATGCTAAGTTTCTTCTTTCACGCTTCTTGCTTATAGAACTTTCCTCTGGATTCTGTCTTTCTAGTCAACTTTGATCTTCAAAAATTTAAATGCAATGTTAATAGTTATCTTCTGTTTCATTGAATCCTGTTCTTTCCTATATTGTTTTCTTTCTTTAATAATGCTCTCTTTTAATCATCTTAGAGAATCTGTTTTTGCTTTCAATCGATATGGCTGATGCTAACCTGTAAAAGATTTCTTCATTGTAAAAGATTTCTTTCTTGGTTTAACATTTTCCTCTGACATAAAGTGGAATGATTATATTGCTAGGAAAATTGGTTCACTGTATCATTTTAGACAAATTTTCTCACCAGAATGTATTTTACACCTTTATAAGTCTACCATTTGTCCATGCATTAAATATTTTGCTGTCATATCTGATCCAGTGCTTCTGGTATTCATTTAGAGACTCTTGACAAAATTCAAAGATTAATCGGTAGTGTTATCAGCCAGGATCTGGCATCCCAGATTCAGTTGCATTTCTATTAATGTATCTTCCCTGTTCCTTTTCTATAAATATTTCATGGTAATTGTTCTGATAAACTTTCCTGTTTGGTACCTTCACAAATTTAAGCAAAGTACTAGATTAGCAACTAAGTGTCACCATTTTATAATTTAAATTGCTGGATGTAACTGTAAGTTCTATGCTAACAGTTTCTTCTCTTGCACTTCTTGCTTGTCAAACTCTTTTCTAGCTGCTTGCTTTCTTGTTAACTATGATCTTCAAAGATTTAAATGCAATGTCAATTTTCATCTGTTTCCTTGAATCTTGTTCTTTTATTGTCCTCTCTCTTTCACACTCAATAACCCCACTCAAAATTGTGGCAAAATTCCAAGTTTTTATGAACAGTACACAAAACTCTTATTGCCATTTTCAAACTTTGAGTAGTTAGATTAAATATGTTAATGAAATGTGAAGGTAATGATGTATACAGTGAATATACAAAAATCAAGATTTTAAATATAGTCTTACATTGTAAAAGTGACTTATTGCTGATTGTTAATCTTAATTTTATTTTAAATACCATATCCTATCAGAATAGAGTTAATGATGACACTCCACAGATTCTTTTTCTTTATTATTTGTGAATTTCCTTGACTTCTTGAGAAAGATAGTGGGTAGGATTTCCTGATACCTTTTCCTGGACTAGTTGCTACCCAAAGCTAGATAGCTCAGTCTACCCTACAATTTGACCAATAGCTGGTGAAAGAAAAAATGGGGTTATACATTTTCCCCAAGGGTATTAGTGCAAAGTGAATGCAGTGGATGAGGTTGTGTGCACTACACAACTTTACATATTTGTAATTTGACAGGAAATTTCACCAATATAAGAATTTGAAAGTGTTTGATTTTATATTTAAAAAGTTGTTTATAAAAATATACCAAAGTTATGACTAATGTTATTGATCATAACACATTTTGAAAAAGATTTTATTCTTTAATAAGACTGTTTGTTGGCTTACTGTGTAATTCACTTTGGTAGCTATAGATAAGGGAATGTGGAACATATCTTGGTTGGGATATTGGGTAGTTGATATTCTGTGAGCAGTTGGAGGTTCAGGATCACTAGCAAAAACGTGTAGAAAATTTGTATACAAATTCATTGCGTTTAAAGCTCTTCCAGAATTAGATGGATTATTTTTTTGTTTTATTTAAAAAATTTTGGGAAATCTGGATCTGGATAGAATGAAGAATATGTTAAGTATATAACATTTTGATTGATGATAAATTGTGAATTTCCACTTACTCAAAAATATGCAGGAATGCATTCATTTTTTACATTCCTTGGGTATGACGATAAACCGTTCTAGGACAGTTGCGTACTGGATATTTGTGTCACGGATATTTGCATTCCTGGATAATTGCATACCTCTGATGATTTTTTGAAGCTTTTAAAGGCAATTACCATAAATTTTGAAAAAAAGAATAGGTAGTATGGGCAAATAGTGAACCCCCAAACATTATAAAAGTATAAAAATATATTTTTATAGCAAAAATGCCAGCAATACATTTTCATATAGTAAAATTAGCAACAATACCTACTTAAAGCAAAATGACCAACAATACATTTTATCATTAATTGAAGGTAAACAACACTGTTCAAAATATATTTAGTTGAAGCCATGAAATTCTATTAAAATTATTTAGATTTTGGCATTAATTAACCTATAGAGGTTGATATGCCACTAAAGAAAATCAAACAAAATTCATTTTTGATGTCATCAGTATTTGAGATTTGAATTAGTTTCAGGTGAATTTTTGTAAGTTTTTTTAAACAATTACTTTAGCTGAGAATTTTAATTAACTCAAGAATGTTTAGAGGTGAGAAATTTTTAAATTTAAGAATTTATAAATTTTCAGGAAGTTTTTGAGTGTTGAAATTACACCAGAAGATGGTTTTGTAAACTAACTTCTTTTCCCAGTAAGGCTACAAATTTTAAGTCTGTTTGATATTACTTCTATAATGTTGCATACTGGTTGAGAATCCTTTATCCAAAATTCTTGGGACCAGAAATGGTTCAGTTTTCAGACTTTTGTATAAAATTTAATAAATTTTGTGTACATGTAGATACAGGTAATAAACACTAAACATAGGTGCTCACACAAATTTTTAAGCAGTGGAATTAAGATTTCATGAAAAAATAATGTTTTGTACTTTGCTGTACATATACAAAAAACATGATCACTACTTACAAAAATATATAAATGCAGTTGATATTTTGAATAATATATTTACTGGGCATGAAACACCTGTTAAATAATCTATGAATGAAGGTGTTGCTGTGACAATCACTAACAAAAATCTGGCACCAACATAGGCTACATAGCTGGGCTGGGAAGCCCCCACCCAGGGCAGATGAGGTCACTTGTAACAGCTGCACATCACCTAGGAACCTTCACAGTGCTTTTTGAAAGTGCTTTCCATTTGTGACCAGTCATGTTAGCACCTGAAAAACTTCTGGATTTTGGAGGTTTTCGAATTTTGAATAGAGGATACTTAACGTGTATTTTGCACAGAAGTTAACCATTTCCAGTGAGGGTTGACTGAGGCATGGTTAACATCTCTGTGCTGTAAGTGAAGCTATGACTCTCCTCATTTTAGATGGGAGAAGTTGCTCAGCCCTGGAGATTCCAACCCAGCAGCAGCACCTTCCTCATCACACTAAAGAAGTTGGGTCAGTGTAATACTGATGCCAGTGTGTCAGTGGTCGTGGGAGCTGAGCAAAAAACAATTTTTGTCCTAGCCCCATATGCATAGGTATATATATATGGTGCTACCTAAGTTAAAATCATCCTGTCTTGGTGGGGAAGCTGGGTAAATATACCTGTATTTTGTTATTGTTAGATGATTTGGTGTGCTTGTTTATGTTGCAATTCTGGGTGTAAACATTTTGTCTATACATGTTGATGTATCAACTATTTGGACATTGATAGTACATGTGTTATAAATGAGTGAAGGGCATTTTGAAAAAGATTTTCCTGCATAAGATATCATTTTTCAATATACACATTCACATATAACATTACGAATGGTTTTTGTCAGCATGATAAACTGCAAGTGAACGCAAGTAAAATTTTGGTTTCAAGTATTTGTAGAGACATCAGTTTTGAGATATTTGTCAAAGTCATCAGTCAGATTTGAAGATTTAAAGGCTTTCCTGAAAACTGATCCCCAAATATCAGTGAAAGAACTTGTATCAGTTTATTTAGTGAAGTTCAAATAATTTATGTATACTTAGAGCAGAAAAAAACACAAGAAAAATAGGTACTATTTGAATTGAATGTGCACCAAACAAAATATCAAATATATGGAGGTCTGTATCAATCATGGCCATCGTAGTCATACATATAAAATTTATCTTTTTTTTGCATTATATAATAACTAAAAATCTACACAGAATCTAAAAGTGTTTTCACAGTTATTGGATTGGAAAATAAAATCAAGAGATCCAAGTTCAAATTACAGTCTAGTCAGTTATGTTCACTTTCATACTAATACTTTTAGGAAAGACCTGAATGCATCTCATTTCCCTCCAGCTAGGTCTTATATACCAGGATAGACTGGATGCTGTTATTGAGTGGCAACCAATCTAGGAGAAAGAAAACTAATAATTTCAAATCAGAATGTGGGAAACCACTCCACTATCTTTCCCAAGAATACATAGATAAAATCACAGATAATAAAGAAAAAGAATCCTTTGGCGAGCCATGATTGCCTACGTCCTAAAAGGTTATGACATTTAAAAAATCATATCTGTATAGTAAGTGACTAGATATGAAAATCTGAACCATCAAATGAAGCTGTTTCTTTCTGGAAGGTCATGAATCTTACGTTAAAGCTTTCTTTTTAAAAAAAGGAAATGCATTAACTGCTCAAACAAAAAGTGTCCATTTGGATGGCTCAAAAATTGCCATTTTCTGTATAATGTATTATATTCTCATACTGTAAAAATTATATTACAGAAATTGAATGAAGATGGATATTTTATAATCCCATAAGCTTTCTATTAGTCTACTATTATTTTTACCAAGCATCTAAACTATTTTGTTACAGGCAAAAACCTCTCCAGTTAGGTTCAAATTGAAGTCTTTAATAAATTGATTATCTTCTTCAAGAAGGGAATTCCTAACTTATTACCAAGTTAGAATAACTGTATAAAAGTCAAATAAAGAATATATTTTTGTGTGAATTTATAAAGAAAATATTTTCTTTAAATAAGTTAGCAATTTTATCTCAATTTTTTCTGTATAATACCTCACAAATTTAAATGAATAATATATAAGCATACAATGGGTTTGAGAGATAGAGTAGTGGTAAAGTCATTAATAAGAATAGCTAAAACCAATGCTGATATATACCTGGTTTGAATACAATTGGTATTAAAATTGATATTGTTATTGATTATTATTTGAATTTATTCCTTCTTCCCATAATTTAGTGTCATATATATATATATATATATATATATATATATATACACACACATTTAATTATTGATAATAAACATGTATAAATAGGTAAAATTCTATATATATGAGGAATAGTCTATCTACATAAGTTATGCTTAATTTTCACAGGTAATATAGAGTATTCATGCCCTGCCAACAGTGACTGTGAAATAACGAAACGACGTCGAAAGGCATGCCAGGCATGTCGATTCCAGAAATGTCTAAGTGTCGGCATGCTACGAGAAGGTAAGAAAATATTTTCTTTTTAATATCTGTATATGTAATCTAGAAATCTACAAGAACAATATATTGGATTTATACATAGGTAATCAGTATTAAATTTTTTAACAAACATGTTTGTTGAAATGCATGCCTCATGTTTTAAATTTTCATGTATCCATATGATATAAAATTTCCTTGTATCTATATAATGTAAAATTTAAATTTCTAAATAGATGTCAATGCATACTTTGTGTGTATTTAAATACAGTGTAACCCAGATATAAGAGAAACCCGGATATAAGAGAGATTTTCTCTGGTCCCAAATAAGAGCCTGTGTTAATGTGTATAAAATAGACCAAACCTGGATATAAGAGAAACCCCGGATATAAGAGACTTCTTCTCCGGTCCCGACAACTCTCTTATATCCGGGTTACACTGTAGTTGTGAACATACCCAAGTATACTCATATATATTTTATTTACCTACTTTTATATGTGTGTGATTTGGGTTCATTTTAAGCATATGTTAATAGTATGTATATATATATATATATATATATATATATATATATATATGTGTGAGTGTAGAATTAATATGAATAAGTTTTTTTCACTTAACTCATGCTTACTTCAAAGTTTCATGGTCACATATGTATGATTACTTGTCGGAGTTAAGTGAAATATGTTTTTCATATTAATTCTGTTAATGCTCTATCTACGAGCACTCTAGCACAAAGCCTACTTAACACCCACACACACGCACGTATATATATATATATATATATATATATATATATATATATATGCTCACACACATGTATGGCACGATAGATAAATTGTCAACTGAATTATGCAGAAATGAAAATAACACTCATTTTAAGATATATTTACCAAAATTATTCAAAAATATCTTAAAATACTAAAGATTAAATTTATTTAATGAAATCGCCATTGGTTTCAACCACCCCCTCCAGACGATTTTGGAATCTCCTGCAGCTCTTCTGGATGGTCTCCTTGTTTAAGTTAATGAATCCCAGCCTTTAGTTCATCTTTGGTGTTACAAGGAGTTTTTTTGGTCTTTCATTTAACTGTGCCCCACACATATTAACCAAGGGGTTTACAGTCTTGGGAATTAGGTGGCCAAATGTAAGATGTGATGTGGTCACAGAAATTGTCAGACAGTCATGACTAGGTTCTCCTGCTTGTGTGTCATGGTGCAGAGTCCTGTTGCCAGACATAAGGTCTTCCAGCAGCCATCCTCTTGACACAGGGAAACACTACCTCCTCAAACCATTTGATGTAGGCCTCTGTGTTGAGCCTAAAGTCCTAGTTCTTCACTAGTAATCACTCCAAACACCATGATGTTGACAGGATATTTGGTTTTCATCACTCTCAGTACATCTTTTGGGGACACAGCATGTCAACGTTTGTTCTGATTGTTCACCATCTTATCCGGGAAGAAATTTTTCTCATCTGAGAAAAACCAAAGCTGGTTTGGTTGGAGGGGATGCTTAAGTTTGTTCAAAAGCTTTGTAGCATGATCTTTCCTCGTGTCATTTAAGGCTTGAGATAAAAATTGTCCCTTTATCATCTTGTATAAGAAATACTGAATGTCTTCATGCACTACCTGCCTGATAAGAAACTTGGACACTCCTGTGTCCCTGGTTATGGACCTGATTGAAAGGATCATTGTCAATCATGGCCTGGATCTCATTAACAAATTCAGGAGTAATCTTATCGGAATAATCAAAGTGAGTTTTCCAAGCTGGCATACCTTCATAATCACCATTAGACTCATCCAACTCTTTCTGAATTCTCTGCACTATCATCAGATTGACACCCAAACACTCTGAAATGTTCATATTGGAGCTTCCGCTGCAAATACCAAGCAGTACAGCATGCCATTTCCAAATTTCTGGTGGAGTAAATTTTGTCAGGGTGCTCTTTTTCTCACAAACAGTGCCTAACTGAGCCTATTATACTGTTCAGTCAACAAAATGAAAAGTAAACAATGTACATGTGCAAAATTAAAAATATAAAATGGTGACAATTTATCCATTGAACCCTCCTCTCTCTCTCTCTACACATATATATATATATATATATATATATATATATAATGTTGCTGCCACATATGGTCTGGTGCCACTACTGTTTACCTTGAGCTCCTTCATAAAATCCAAAGAAGAATCAGCAATATTATTGCTCCTGATCTGGCAGCTGGGTTTCAGCCACTTTACCACCATTGTAAGGTTGCCTCTCTACGCCTTTTCAATAAACACTTTCATGATAATTGTTCAGATGAGATCTTCACTATGGTACCTAGACTTTTTGAATTTAAGCACATTACTAGACTAGTGTTGAGATCTCATCAATTTACAGTTGAGCTGGATAGGTGTAACCATAAATCCTATACTAACAGTTTCTTTTCTCACACTTCTCATTTGTGGAACTCCCTTCCACCTCCATGTTTTCCAGCCAACTTTAATTTGTAAAATTTAAATGCAATGTCAATGACTATAAACTGTCTACCTGATTACTCTTCTTTAGTTCTCGCTCCTTAGCAATGTTTCTGTATTCTAACTCTTTCACACCAGTAATCCCTTGTGTCTCACTACCTTGCATCGGGTCAACCCTATTTAAAAACAATATATATATATATATATATATATATATATATATATATATATATATATATATATATAAGGTTGGGCCTGACAAGGCATATAAAAAGATACATTGGAAGTAATGATGTTCAAAGTCAACTTCCACCACCCGGAGATGATTTGACATAGCATATATGTAACAAGAAATGCAGATTGATGGCTGTCTTTATGAGCCACTGTTGTTCACACAACAAATGAATGCAGTGTTGTTAGTTGGTGGGGAGTTTAACTGATGGACTGGACATGACAATGATAGTCATACTCACTTTGTGAGTCAACAGCCACTATATATATATATATATATATATATATATATATATATATATATATATATATATATGAATTATAGCACAAATTCCTGGTGTTATAGAAACAGTGCTTAATGTTATATAACAGACTCATAAAGTTTATATATTTATGTATATTAATGAATATGCATATCCTACAGCATTTCCTAGGTACCTCCACTATTTCGGCATAAATTTTCTATATTCAAGTTTAAAATGAATTTTTTAAAACGAAAAAACATTCTTGAAGATTTCATTTTAGCTTTAATTGAAAGTTTAATAATTAAATTTATGATTTCTATTAATTAAACAATTCTGGTGTATTTCAGATAGAAACTATATACATTTGATTGTCAAATTTAATTTCAAATTTTCAAATTTTCTTAAAAACGGCCATTTTCTTAATTTTAAGAAATTTGTAAACAAACACAAATTTATCGATTTTGAAAATATTTAAAAAAATTTCTGACACGTTATTTTAGTAAAATTAAAAAATTTAAAGTTAAAGTAATCTGATTTGAAAGAAATTTTTCTTACTTATAGCATAATATACAACCAATTATTAACGATCGATCCTGTTAATCTGACCCAACTATTGATGGATTGTTGACTGACGAAGTGATGACAGTTACTACGGATTACCATAAATGACATAATTTTTAAAAGTCTGAGTTTTAAAAAAATTATTCTATTTGAGTATGACCCACACTAATGGAAATACAATACATAAAATAAAATTATTTAGTTAAATAGTAAATGAAAAAAAGAAAAATAACTTTAAAATTTAAAGTTTACACTTTTAAAGTTGAACAGAAAATATGAAAAGGCCACGTAAAGGGACAAAACCCTTAAATCACGTGACCTTGTAATAATACTGACAATTTCAGTATATCATACATGGAAATAAGGAATGTATTAAGTAAAAAAATACAACATAAAAAATTATTTTTAAAAAAAGTAGCTCAACTAAATTTATTAAACTTAGCAATTTTAGATTTGTCAGTTTTTTTTCTACTTAATTACTACATAATATCGAGAACCCCTCCTAATACAGAGCTTTACACGATGTTAAACTATTATAAATTATTATAATTAAAATTTCTTAAAAAATGAAAAAATTCTTGTAAAAATTAATTATTCATCAGAAGAAAATTATTTCTTCAGACAATAATGTCCTTAATATTACTTATTTACAAAAGCAATTAAAAGCTTTTCTAATTAAGTAATATCATAGTTTTATTGGATTCATTATTTTTCAATTCAGACAAGATTTTCAGTTAAATAGCTCAAATTTGAAAAAAAAAAGTAGGTTATTTACCATCTCCAAATTCTCCTTCTTTTAACAAAAAAAAAAAAAAAATCAGGAGCCAAAAAGGTTTTGAGCGAAATTTCATGAAATTAAATAAGTGGGGGGTAACATATTTAAAAAAAAAATATTTTTTACCAAAATTTTCTAAAAACAAAATATTTCAAAAATAATTTCATTCATTTGTGAATAAGTCCTGAAAATTTCATTAAGATCGGACAATTATTTGATTTTTACAAGAATTTCCAAATCAATATGTTTTCAACGGGAAAAAAGCGCAAAAAAAAACAATGTTATTTTAACGTCACCGCGATGAGGTAAACAAAAGATTTTAACCAAAATTTCAAACGTGTTAGAAAATATTAAAAAATTTCAAAAAATAATTAAAAAATACTTTTTTCTTTCATCTTAATAATAACATAAGCATTTTGACGATAATACTTTATTTTCTTTAATTTTGTGGCATTTTTCATTTACGCTATGCTGTTTTTCCGCAAAAACAGTGGACATACCTAGATTTACATGCCAAATGCTGTCTTCAAGTGTTAAATGTATACTAACTGTTAAGCACCTGAAAATTGTGTATATATATATAAAAGGAATCAATATCTACAAGCTACAGCCTAACAGATAATAGCAGATTTTGATCAGAAATTTTTGTTATATAATGTTTAATTTGTTATGGATAATCACTACTGAATTAAGTGTGTTTATAAAGAAAGAGATTGCGTTAGAAAAAAAATCTGTTGTATAAAATTTTTTTTCAGCATTATTTTATGAATTTATTGATGAATGTGCAGGTGACTTAATGGATGGTGGCTTGGAATAAGAATTTGTTTGAATTCCAGTCAAGTTTTATATTCTTACAATCCAAAAAATGTGTTTTAAATAAGCCACACAGGGTTGATAAGCAATAAAAAACAATCAATTACAAACTTATTGATGTAGTTATATATATATATATATATATATATATATATATATATAAGCAGCATATCAATATTAGATACACATATATGCTCAAAGAGGTGCTGAAGGCCCACTTCCCAAAATTTAACTAAACATCGGATTTCTTTTTCTTGCTCAGGCTGAGAACTTTTCTGCATCCATTTGTGTGTGTATGTGTCTGTAAAGACAAGCAAACAAGTGACAACTATATCATTGATGCAAATTTGTTAGTGACCTATTTACACTAGTACCTACCTACTTATGAATATATCTATCTAATCTCCCAGCTTTCTGGTAGGTTGGGGAACTTTTTATGAAACATTATTGACCTGAATTCAACTAGGCATATTAAAAAGTAGGTGGTGGTTGTTAATTAAAGAATCAGGTGAGATAATGCTTCTTATTCACTTGTGTCAGGTTGGATAGGTTTGAGATTGTATGGTTAAATATTTCAAAGGTTTCAGCTACATATACCTCATATTAAACACATGTTTATGTAGTCTATATTAATGCCTACGAGAATGTGATAGTTTGCATACAAGTGTATTTTTGTATATCTATGTTATAATTTTGAATGTTTCTTAGTTGTAATGAATTTTTGGAGATTTGCATTTTAATAGATGCATGAAGGAAGGCAGAAAAGTTCTCAGCCCAGCCAAGAAAATACAAAAAAAGGAAGAAAATATTTTGGCTGTTAAACATAACCTTGGTTTTTCCTAAGATGCGTGATAAGAAATGTTGTCTCCCTGTTTTACTCCTCCTCATAACTTGATCTTGTCACTGTGTAATATAAGCAGTATCCACTCCTTGATTCTCCAGTGCTGTGAATAGTGGGGTGAACTCGATCAAGTCAAATGTCTTTTCATCGTCAACAAAGGCAAAGCAGAGTGGGAAGCTGTATTTGTTTGAGGAGGATATTGTGTGGTTGCTGTTGAATAATAATTTTGAGATACTTGAGCCACACCAGTCAAAAACAAAAAGACATCAGCTCCTATGCAAACAGCATTACCATCAATATAATGGTGACAGCAGTCACAATTGCTAGGAGTGGAAAGCCACTTTTAAACAGGACAAGTAAGAGAAAAGAGATGACAGATGAAGAGAGATGGAACAGACACTCTGAAATCTGCAAGTCCACAGTATATCACATGAAGGAAGACCTCAGATGATATGAAAAGTAGCAGCTCAAAGCCTTGAAAGGGAATAAATGGTTGAATTTAATTAAAAGGAAGCAGTGTCTAGGCAAAAAGAACATCTTCAGTTAGTTTGAAGAGAATGGCACACTCATCACTGACTTATAAAATGGTGTGAAGAATTCTACAGCAATTCAACAACAATCACATGACCTCCTGCTGCTCAGCATTGTTGCAGTATAAACCACAAGTCAGTTTTTTTTCAGGTGTTGAAGAAGTACTAATGTTCCTTAACAGATGTTTAGCAAGCTACATTAGTAGATGAACATATTTGGAAACAAAAGCTAACTTTTATATATTATGTGTGTGTGTTAAAAATTTGTGTACTTAACATTAATTTTTCCCCCACATTACTTCTATGTATAAATGCATGTTACTAAATAAAACTTTCTACATTTGCCTTGATAAAGTTTCTCAAGGAATGAAACATGTTGACATAAAAGATTTTCCTCTTGTCATTTCTGTTTTTAATATATTTTTTACAGCTTGCAGTTTCATAAAAAATTTATTTTTTTTTTATGGAGGAAAAATAAAAATACAATCTATATATAAATAATCATAATTCACTAAGAAATCCACCAAAAACAGAATGTAAAAATCCATGAAAGTCCAATCGTGTGTTGATATAATAAGAGAATTATTCTGCTAATAATCACTGTATATAAATTTTGTGACAATAAAAATTTAATGGGTTTTAGAGGGACATACACACAAACCTGTATGTGGGCAGCTCAATGAATATTATGATCATTGCATTAGAACTGAATAGTATCATGCTTCTGCACTCTTGATACCCTGAGGAGCCCTCTCTTGGATAGCTTTGCTTACCCAGATGTCTAGGAAGGATGTGGAAATGTTTAACCAAATCAGTGCTTATTCAACCATCAATGGTAAGTAAAATGTGGTTGTTAACCATTTACACCAGCAAGACAAAAAATATAGGATAAAGGTTGGAATATGAAATGTCTGGATACTTCTTGACCACTAAGGGTCAAGTCATCTTGAGATGGTTAAAGAGTTAATATGACACACTATTGACATTAAATAGTCTGTAAGGAGAAAAAAACTTTTATTATGACATTAAAAAGTATATTTATATATATATATATATATATATATATATATATATATATATATATATATATATATATATATATATATAACTAAGTGGGAGGAAGAACAGGGATAAAAAGAAGAATTAAAAATATAACAAAGAAACAAACAAAAAAGGGGCTAACTTGTTATTGCTCATCACTCTTCAGGAGTTAATTAAGGACAAAACAATAAGCAAAAAGGGGGAAATGTACTACCAGAGAATCTGCAATATAAATCACCGACAGATTACATTTAAACCCAGAAACCATTCCTTCTGTTTACAGAGAGGAGGCTGCCTAGACTTAATATAAATGATCTCAAATGGTAATCTGAATGTTCTTTGTGGATTACTATGAAAAGATCTCTGGTAAAAGAAGGAGCACGTTAGATTATTTATTAGGTGTTCCGCAATATCAGAACTGGAAGTATTCACAATTGTATGCAAATTTTGATACTGTCTTCTATGGATATTAGCTGGTATGTGATGATCAATTCTCATATCTACTTCTGATTATTTTTGCCAATATATTCAGCATCACACTGACAATTCAAATCATAAAACATGGAACTATCATTATGTGGTGTCACAGAACATCTTTACAAATAGATTTCAACACAGTGAAAACAAACTTTGGATTAGTAGAAACATATCAAAGCTGCACACTTTGAGAGATTTGACTGACAAATCTAATTCAAGGTAATTACAAATAGATGGACACTTTTCTGAACCATACAATTTAGGTTTATTAAATTTAACAATGTTAGCATGAATGCTAGATTTCACAATATCCAGTAGATAGCTAGTTTCAAATAAAACCCTCATAATAAATTCAATTTAAGAATTTAATTTGATTTTAGAACAAATATTTATATCAATGTCTTGGTCCAATTTAGTTTTTATGTTGTTGTTTTTTTTTTTTAAGACAGAAAGAGTGCCAACAAGTGTATAATCCTGTAGATTGGTTTATCAAAAGCCTTAATTGTCTTTTCTAAAACCAAATTAAATTGGCTTAAGTTTAAATTAAATTCTAAATGTTCTGCCATTTATGAAATATTTTAGTGATCAAAACAAAAATCTGTGGCTGCTAAATCTGGTAAGAATGGAAGAATGTCCTACCTTAAAAATCTTATCTTTCTTGTGTTTGTTTTGCAGAGTGTACCAATAGCACCTTTTTTTTTGTTTACAAAGCAGACATAATGCTTCATTTACACAATCAAGTTGTTGGTAGCAAATGTCTGCAGTGATTGTTTTTCCATGTCCAAGTATCTTGTAATGGATGACACTTTTCATATTACACTTGGCACAAAGAATGGAGTCTTGGTTTGAATCTTGGTACTAATCCTTGATTTTATGATAGCCACTGTCTTTTTCATTTTCTGTTGACATGTAAAAAATATTTTTCATTATCTGAAACAATTCAATACAGAAATGAAAGACTGGTATTCCTGGTTAAATAACTTCTCCAGATGGTGGAATATTGTAGATGGTTCTCAAATGAAAGCAAATGAATTACCCAAATTCCCTCTTTGAAAGTTTTCCAAATTTACTTGATGTTCGTGGACTATATAACACATTAAGTTTTTGTGCTAAATCTCTGGTACTTTGACATGAATTCAATTCAGTAGTCTCTTTTTAAAAGTTCTCCATTCAGAGTGGCTCATTTTCCAGAGCAAGGCTTATCAGATAATATATTGCAGTCACTAGTTTTAAACCTTTTAAATCACAACTGACATGTATCAGACTTCACCATATCTATATAAACTGCACAAATGTTTTAAATGCCTCTGTAGCACTAACACATTTTCAGAATTCATACAGTAAGCAATGACAAACATGTTTCTTTTTTTTAGGACCAGATCGGATTGTAATAAAGATGCTAGCAGCCTTAGATGATTTTGGCACTGACAAAATTTCAGAAATAATAAATGAAATATACAGTAGTGGTGATATACCAGCATATATTCTTTTGTATTACTTACCTTATCCAGGATGCTCATTCTTTATATTTAAATGCACTTTTAACTAAGCCATTCCACTTTAGCTTTCTTGTATTTGTTTCCCATTTCCTTTTGTCATTTTTCTGGGGATTATCTCATTTACCAATATCACTAGTGCTTCTCTCAATGTGCTCCACTTTGAATTTCCAGCCTCATTCAAGATATATTTACTTTTAATTCTGTCAGCATACAGCTCTTTGCAATGTGTATCATTCAGGAGTATGTCATACTGTAGTTTAGATATTGCTTTGGCCTTCTTTAATTTCTGTCATTTTAATCTGAGAATGTATATGACCGGAAGTTGATCACTCCTGTAGTTGGCCCCTGGATAAGTTTTAATGTAAAACTGCATTTCTAAACCTTTTGTTGATTGTTATGTAATTTATCTAATGATGAAGGTAGATATTTTTAATTTTTTTTTTGTAAATTTTTTTATCTTATATTCAACTTGAAATATATATTAGCATGATAACAAATTTGTCCAGTGAAAACTCGTTTCGTCATCACATGATTAGCATTACCATGAAATATGATCATGCTTACTTTTAAAAAGTGTTTGAGCAATAGGAAAAAAAAACGATGCATCTACATAAATGCAGATTTTGAAAATGGAAAAGAGAAGGCATTGTTATTAGGTTGGTGCAAAAATAATGACGTAATAATGTCGTTTTTTTGACGTATTTTTTAACATCAAAAAACGACATTATTACATCATTATTTTTGCACCAACCTAATATAAATGAGGACAATATCAATTTATTAGATTCAAGCATATAGTGTAACCCACGTCCTAAAATCTGACCAAACAACATCAAAAATATATTTTTTTACAAAGACTTCAGGATAAGAAAGCACATCCTCATGCATGTATTTGTGTTTGCATATATATCTATATTTTTATTATTTTTATTAATGCTATATTTATTTTTGTTTATATTTTATAGGAGTTCGGTTAGACAGAGTACGTGGAGGTCGTCAGAAATACAAACGCAGTCCGGATTCACAACCTTTAACACAGTATCCAATTCATTCACAGACAATTATTAAGAAGTCATGTTTGGAACGTAAGTAAATACTATATTATTTTTTAATTTTTAATATGTTTTATTAGCACATGTAAAATTTGTATATGTTGGTGTGTATACAAATATGTGTTAGTGTGGACACAAAGTCAGATTTTATTATGCAAATCAATGTTTTTACAATAAAATTGATATTAACCAACTAATATTGTTAAAATTTTCAGGATATGTTGATATGCATGTGTGTTTCAATGTATATATCCTTATTAAACACATTGATAATAAATTGTTTTGCAGGTGTTAGGTTTCGTTATATAATCACAGTACAATATATTTTTTTATCCGAAACATGTCATAAGAACACGTTTAATTAACACAATATCCACATGCCTGAATAAATTATTTTATATTAACTTGGACACTTAATATTGTATAACATTCAATCCATCTTTTGTCCATTAATAAGTTGTTAAGATTATAACCTTTTGAACTTTGACATTACTTGCAACAACTTTTGTAGTTTCCCAAAGATCTTTATTAACAAAAAACAGGGATGCCAAATCAAGCATGTGTAGCCACTAAAAATAAGCTTTATCATAATTAATACTTATTTACACTATTTATATTTGGGCTGCTGTGCTCATCTTTGTTGTTGCTATCACAATGTTTCAGACATTGTGCTCTCTGACCTTAATCAGGTGTATATCGGTCTGAATAGCCTACAGGGAATTCTAAACTGAACCCTTTATTTAATCTATGAGAAGTAGATTGTTTTTGTTCCACTGCTCTTGTCTAGGGATATCTCATCTAGTTCTTATTTTAGTACTGCTCAGTTGTTGCTTGCCCATTTCCACTGTACAAGTACACCCTACCCAGCCCAAAGACTGAACTCCCAATTACTATATCACCAAATTCACAAACCAATGCTTTAATTTACTAGGCTATTGTCCTATAGTACAATTCTCTGTGATGAAATTGGAGCCTTAAACCTAATAATAAACACTTGTTAGTTTAAAGATTCTTGGTTGTAACATGTACCATTCTGAAAATGTCTTGTCCAAGAATTTACAGTAATTCGCAATATTTATTTTGAGCCATCATCAACTTGGAAGGAACCTGAAATCTTACTGCCTACAATACTAACCCAATAGGTTGTTTCACCCACCCCCAAATTGTCTTGTTTTTTTTTTATTATTTGATAAAGTCCTCAACTTCTTACCCAGTTATCAGGTCATGATGTAATTCTATATACCAAGAATTACTATGGAGAAATCAGTTTTCCTGATTTTTACCGATTTGAAGAAACTAGTGTTTCAAATATGATCTGCAACACTAGCTTTTTAAAATAATTTCTTGCTTGTTATTCTTTTAATCTTTCTAAAATCTCTTTTTATGCCAGATATAATATTGTAAATATTTGTAGTAAAATCAGATATTATAAACTGAAATTTACTGTGTTTTATTATTGCGCATTTCTAATAATTGTCAGCTTATAAGTGGGATGTTTTCACATTGTTCTTTCTACAGATGAAATTTTGGCCATATTGGGGTCATTTTCACACCTAATTATATTTTTTAGCAAAGGTTCTGGATGAGAAGTGAAGATGTGAGATGGCACCCAAAAATAGATGCAAAATTTTTCAGCTACCTGACTTTTTTGTTGTCTCTTTACTGTTCCACTGTTAAAAGGCAGATACTGTTTGGAACACAACAAATTTTTTCCTATATATAAGGTAACTTTTGACATAGACTTGCTGCATACTTTCCTAGACTAAAAAAATTCCAAAGCTGGATGTAGATTAGAATATGAATATGAGCACTAGAATATGAGCCATCAATCAGTAGCTAAAGAACTAAGAACATTTCATAAATTCTTTTGAAGTTTCAAGATCCTTGTAGTATTTTGGATTGACCATTTTGTGGTTGACCTCTAAATCTGTAGCATAGGTTTGTACAGAAACTGATCAGGACAGCAAAAATTGAATCAAAGAAAACTGCAAGACAGGAGACAAATGAATGTGACTTGTCCAAATTAGTGTTGGTAGGAACTTATAAATATAAATTCAAGAACATTGACTAAAATGTTGTATTTCATCTAAGAAACCAGCATTAAACAAAACGCTTTAGAAGGCAAGAGTTACTTAGTAAAATAATTGTGAGGAACAAGAAGACTTACTTTCCACAAAGTGAATTTGTATGGCGTGTCAGGTCCTGTTGAAAGATCGCAACTGGCATTAAAAGAGAAATGGATTATTCTGAAATTCCCATATCGCGGACAGATGTACAAAGGAAAAATAAAATAATAAAAGACTAAGAATTCAAACAAGCTTGAATTTATAAAACCGGAAGTCTCAGGTGAACAAGAAGTAAGTCTTATATGTAAATTTTAGTTGCCCCCGGAGCGGGTATAAATAGCTAGTCTGTGAGGAAGACGACAGAATGCATTGTTGGCATGCGTACTAATGAGACTGAGAGAATAAGAGGTCATTAGCAACAGCTCAGTTGGTAGACCAGAGGACTGGACAAAAGTAAACACTTTAATCCATTTCAGTCATCACAAACGATGGGCGAACTGAATTACCCAGAATACATTGAGTTGCAGAAGGAGCATTTGATAGCAGATTTGTATGAAGATGAGATTTTTCAGCATAGACAGATCTTGTCTCAGATTGTATACAATATGACTGACTCTAGTTGATGAAGGTGTAACCATATTGAAAGATTGGCCAGCTTGGAGCTCTTAAATATCATAGAACAAATGGGAACAGAACTAAAGAGAACATGCAATCTTGAAGAGCTAAGGAAGCTCAGTCATAAAGAATGGTATTTCATACCTGTGAAGGTGGTAAAGGATTTGTAGTATGAAACTTCCTTGGGGTCCTGATGCAATTATTAAAATTAAGGGAAACCATACAAAATATTAACAATGTACATTATTTTTGCAAAATATGAAATATTTATTTAAAACCTTTTCTGTTTTAAGAGACTGTATTTGCTTTTGTACTTGAGGTAGTGGAAAACTTGTATGACAATTTATGAGTGTTCTCTCACATCTTTCAGAACTCCTTCAGAACTCCTCTTATGGAATATGATAATTATTTATGGGTATGGCTTCAACAGCAACAATGTTTCATTTGTAGAAAGTGTGAGGTAAAATATGCATTTATAATCTGGCAATTATAAGAAGTTTACAATAATTTTAAGTTGACAATGACATTTGCACATTAGTGTATTTATCATATAATTGTTGTTTAAAACCAATTTTATTATGAAAATATTTACATGCATAATAAAATCTAACATAGTGTGTATATATATATATGTACTTCTATCTTTTTATATGTATGAATAAAAAGTATTTTTTTAAATTATATAAAATGTATATATTATATAAATGTCTATGTACATACGCATCTATACGTTTGTGCATATATGTGTGTGTGTGTCTGTGTGTGTATTTTTAGAACATAATACAAATAAATATTCTGTCTTCAGCTGTTTATCAGAAGTTGTCAAGGAGATGTAATTCAATGTCAGAAGCAATCAGCCTGTCCACAGACACTGATTAATCCATTTTGAAATTAGAAAACCAAAAGCAAACACCAAACATGGAGATCAGAGCTTATATTCTTTATTCACTAAAAATGTAATACTTTTTATTATTATACAGAATTGACTCTTTCAACATTACCTCTGTTTGACCAGCCCTAAGCTCCTAAACACATTGTCTATACTATTGGGAGAAAATGACTGAGTGACTGTCAAATCTATCCTTTGTGAAATGTAGAACCAACTATAAATTAATCCTTACAAGATATTTATTAACTTTTCAATCTATACCATCTCTAAACATATTTTAACCCTATTTATATTACATAACATCCACTCACATAATATTATGTCAGTTATAAAACTTATTACATGTCATGAAGATACTTTTTCAGTGATGTTAGACTAATCACTAGATTGGTTGATTGATTGATTGATTGATTCATTTATCAACTGTTTACAGGTTATTTAAAGCTAGGAAATATTTTAGATTATAAGAATTTTTTTTTTTTTAGATAATTGTTTAATGATACAAATCTTACTAATTAACCTATAGCTGGTGGGAAGAGATGGATTCATTCGTTTCCCAAAGGTATATACATGTAATTGAATGTAACAAACATAACAGGAATTAAGACTCGTCTCTCTCCAATTAACAATTCCAAGCTATTATCTATTACACCACTCACACATCGAAGCTTACAGCACCTGGTATTTCCAAATGGTCACCCATCTAGGAACAGACCAGGCTCAACATTGCTTAACTTTGATGATTGTACAGGAATTGTTGTTTTCAACATGATGTGGCTGTAAGTCAGTAATCACTGGAAATTTTCTATGAAAACTATCAATATTCCAGTTCACTGGATTTATTTCCATTGTATAATGATGCACACTGAGAAGTTGACAGACTTAAAATTAAGGAACAGCTAGAGGAAAAGCTAAGTGACTTAGTATCTCATAAACTGACCACCATCCTTGATGATCCTGTCATTTTATACTTACGCGAATCCATCATTTAGACAGATTTTTAATTAGAATGATACTCAACTGTATATTTTACAAAAAAAAAATAAATTATATCAAAATTTTTTTTCTAGAAAAGAATAAATGAACAATTTCAATACTTCATGATTAGATTTTAAATAGTTTTGTAGAATAACAGTAATAAACAATTACACTGTTAAACATAATCATTAGCATAATCTTTTCAGGAATAGCACTTCCCATTAGACATAATTTTTGTCTTTAAGTGGCTTATTATTTTTATATGATAATTCTAAGAATTCAAAAGAAGTAAATGTAAATACACAGTGAAATACTTAACCGTGATGGCAGTAGACAACAACAATAATAATGAATAAGATACTATTAAAAATAAGGTATTTTGTTAGCATATAAGCAGCAACAATTTAAATTGCCTGAGAGAAAAAATAGCCTTATATTGCACCATGTGTGTGTGTGGTGATATGAGATAACAATATATATTTTTATATATCAACAACAGTAATGAGGAAATTGTAAGACAAAATGGGAAAAGTTTACTTGTGACTTTTTTCATCCATTAGGACTTCAACAGACTGGGTTGGTTGACATTGTTATGACTACATATGGACAGGAATGAGAGATGCTGGTAGTTTCAAAATTTTTTCTTTTTTGTAATCTAGCCAAATTCATATATATACTATTTTTCTATCATCTTTGTTTTTAAATATCCCACATTATAATAACAAAATCGCCCAAGAACTTCGACATAAATTTACTGTGGCTGAACTAGTGATTAAAGCACTTTCTAGACATTTTTGTCTTAGTGAATTATTTTCTCTTTGATGTTTGATAGAAAAAAAATATAGATGAATTTGGCTAGATTGTAAAAAAAAAAAAAAAAAATTATTACAAAAATGTTGGAACTACTAGTGTCTCTTGTTCATGTACATGTGTAGTCATAACAATGTCAACAAACCCAGTCTGATGAAGACCTAATGGATGGAACACATCACAAGTAAACTTTGTCCATTTTATCTTACAATTTCTTATAACTTTCTCTCAGTAATTTCCTTTGGTTCCTTGGTTGGAAAAAAGACAATAATAAAGCAATCATAATGTAATATTCTCTAGCCTGGCTAAGCATTGTATCTTTACTTTTTCTTTGGATTACTTGACTTTATTAGGAAATAGATTTTGTCATGCTGTGAAAGATGTACAAGACTTAAATTTTGTGCAGACTTTTCATTGTATCATTCTGTGCATCTATGATAGGCTTAGTGGCAATGGGTAGGTAGTAACAGGTTGGAGGAACCTTGCCACTATCCTAAATGTTGGCTTTTTGATAGTAATACAATTATTTTTCATCAAATGAATTAATGGTAAGATTCAATTGCTCTGTTATATGTCTAAGCAGCCCTTTATAGATTAATGCTACATGCCAGTTTTGGGGGAGATTTTAGAAAAAGGCAACCTAAAAATTACTTATCTCAAAACAAACTAATCAGTTTATTGTATCCAACAAATTTCCATTATTGCTCTTGAAACAATATGGAAAGCAGAAATTTTTATGGGTCAATATGTCTGTGCATTTCTTGTTGAACAAAATTTAGTTGATGATATGAATGTAAAACAATTGTAGTAGACATTACTGCAGTATTGGCCAAATTGTGGAAATAAGGGAAGGAAAACTAAATGGACAAAGATTTGCCATTAAGAACATTATGTTACTCAAATTACTTTCATTACTAAGACATGTTAATGAAAAACTCATTAAACCAAGGTCACTTTACTACTCTGACTAAAGCATTCTTCATAGTCATCCTTGGTATGACGATAAACTATATCTGGCAGCAAGGCCTCTGATCAGGAGATTGGAGGTTTTGAGGAGCCTGGAACCACTTCTTAAATGCTGCTGTTTTCAGGTACCTGGAGTGGTAACACCTGTTAGGGTCCCAGCTATGGACAAATAGTGAACTCCCAAACAAAAATCAACAGTACATTTTTATAATAAAATGAGCAACAATACATTTTTATAACAAAATGACAATTAGCAATACTAAAAACATATAAAAATACATTTTCATAGTAAAATTGCCAACAATACATTTTATTGTCTACAAACTATATATCTAAAAAAAAGAACATACATTTACTCTGAAAGTATAAAATTTGATACAAAATATCTAGTTGAAGCCATAAAATTGCATTAAAAATATTTATTTATTAAATAATCCATAGAGGTTGATGTACCACTAAACAAATTTAACAAAGATACAAACACTCTTCATAGAAGCAAAGATGAAAAACTTATTTTTTTATAGAGCATTAAGAAAAATTCTTTGTATGGTCCCAAACTCTAACAAAATGATTCATTTAGGGGACTTTAATACTAGAATTGGTAGATTGGCACATATGGAGTTGTCTAGGATGACATGGAATTGGAAAAATGAATGAAAACTGTTTGATGGAGATGAACCTATTTATATCAAGTACCTAGTTTAAGCAGAAAAGAGATCATTTTTCAGTATGGATGCACCCTTGCTTCAAACACTGGTATCTTCTTGATTATGTCATTGTTCAATGCAGAGATATGAAAGATGCACTTCATATGCATTCACTAAAAGGTGCTGACTGCTGATCAAATCACACTTTTATAAGAGCTAAACCTCGTATGATTATTCATACTAGACACAGGAGATTTAAGAATCAAACTCTTCCTAGACATAGTGTTTCAAAGCTGAAAGATTGTGCCATGCAGGAACATTTTCAAGAATGTCTCTTTTTATTCAGGATCCCTTTTTCTTCTTCCTGACAAGAGTTACAAGAATAATTGTATAATGTTTCTTCAGATACTCAAGGGTTTCAGAAATTCGTACATCATGACTTGTTCAATGAATGTGACACTGGGATAACTCAGAGGTTTAAACTTAAAGTTTAAATCAAACAGATACTTCTTTAAACAAATTTATCATCTAAAAAAACACAAAATACATTGTGAAAAATTCAAGAAAAATCTAAGTAATGTTATAAAGAGCAATAAGAATCATGAAAGATAAAATAGTAGAGATGTACACTTGACCATAGATAGGCTCAACAGTTCATGGACCAAAATCTGCTTCAATCTAGTCATAAAGAGGAACTTTTTACACTTATGATAGATATTGCAAGGCAATGGCCAGAGTACTTTTCTGATTTGCTAAATTAAGATTTAAGTATTCACATGTGCATCATCATAAGTAGGTAATAATGACTGAAATGGGTAATACTCATTCTAGAGACAAAGTACAAATATCAATCAAAAATCTTAATCTGAACAAAGACCCTAGCATAGATAGACTTTTTTACTTTGTGGGTGTGCATCTTACCAGGACAAACTGATATATGTTGTATGGAATAAAGTAACCATTCTGAAATAATGAAGAAACGCTGTGATAATTCCTATTTACAAAGATAAGGATCAACATTCAAGATAGAATGAACTTCCGTCTTCTGCTAGAAAAGTACTTGCTTATATTCTCCTTTCACAATTGAACAATGATATCTTTTCAGAATTTTAATAATGGACATGATTTTTACTGTCAGACAAAAAAATGTTGAGAGCAAAATTTAGATTTAGATCAGGTTTTTGTTGACTCACAGGAGACATTTGTCAATGAGAATAGAATGTTTTGCTTAAGATAGGATTTCCTGCAAACTGTGTCAGCATAGTGAGATCATATCATGATGACATGGAAACTTGTGAAAATATAGGAGGAATTCTTACTGAATCTTTTAAGGTAGAAAATGGTGTCAAGCAGGGAGATATTTTGCAGTGCTGACACTGTTTTCTAACTTCTGTGGCAGATACATTTAAAGATTGCTGCCATGGTATTTATATGCAATATAGAACAACAGACAAATTATTCAACCTCAGTAGATTTTCTGCCAAAAACATATCACTACACTGATAAGTGATCTATTTTATGGAGATGACAGGGATTTGTTCAGCTACATAGTGATATGCAGCAATTAAAGATCAAGCTCAAATTCTGAAAAGCTTTTAGCCTTTAGATAAAATATCAGCCAGGACCAACTAACTAGTCTGATGAACCAGAAATCTTCTTTGAGAACATTAGACTGAAAGTTGTGTGTAAATTTTCCTACCTTAGAACCACTTTGAATAACCCTTGTTTTTTTTTTTTGAAAAAGCTACACAGGATTTTAATAATCCGGAAGGTTATATTTTGGCAGATGGCAATATTAAAGTTAATAATATGACAATGGTTTATAGAGTATGTATGCTCACACATTTTCTTTACTCTTGTGAAATATAGATACTTACCAAAAACATAATTGAACCCTGCAAAGATTCCATCAATGCTGCCTGTATACTATCCACATAATTCATTAGATGTTAAAGACACAGGATATGGGAGTTTTGGAGTTAGCTGTCTTGTCCAACATTGAAACAGAAATTCATAAATATAGCTACATTGGAAAGGTCATTTGATCAGAGAAGTTGACAAGTACTTACCAAAGCAAGCATTGAATGAAAAGATAAAGGGAACTAAAAGGCCACAACATAAACCCAAAGCAAATTTCAAGGATTCTAGAGACAAGTTACTTTTAAAATCATGCATAATTGGAAGAATGATCTTACTGACCAATTAAAATGGAGGAATAATATTTATGAGGGAGCAAAGCTCTTTGAGGAAGCTGCCACAGTCAAGCAAAGACAAAAAGAAGCAGCCAACGGACAATGATGATATTCATTTGGGGTATGATATTTGAGGCTCTGTTTGCTTCTCCCATGCTAGCCTGACCAGATTTATGCACTAAGATCACCAACTAACTATACACAACTAATTTCTCCAGTATGTAGAAATAGGTTCAGATTAATTAGGCCTGTTATATTTTACAATATCAATGTACAATCCAATAATCAGTCAAAACAAAAAAAATTCTGTTATCTTAGTAGAAATGTGTTTAAATCCCTTACAGGACTTTAGAAATAAATGTTAATCATATAATTTATTGGTTACATGTGCTTATTTATTTTATTTTATACTCTGTAGCATAATAATTCCAATCTATTTTCTGATTTTCTAGCATATTTCATTTTGTATATAGTAATTTATTTTGTATATAATTTTAATCAAATGTATTTTTTGTGATGTCAATGTCCAGTTTAGTGTAAAATTAGTGTAACAGTGTAAATTGTCAATGCAATAATTGTCTTAGTTTATTAGTTATACTTGATTAAAAAAATTGGTAGTCATGATTTTATACACACACACACACATATATATATATATATGTGAAAATATTGTAGAAAATAGGAAAGAAACTGGTTTGGTAAATAATCCAAAGTTCCTTAGTATTTTTGTTATTATTTTTAAAAAATAGTGCTCGATATGAAAGTAGAGCATAAATATAATTATTTATTTAAAAATATGATTCCAACTCGCTACATAAGAGGTCTCATGTTTCAAAACAAGAGCCTAAAACTTCAAAATAATATTTGAATTAACTTGAGTTAAAGTAGGCTCTGTTCCATCTTCAAGTGAAAAAATTCCCCAAAAAATTTCGCTTGAAGATGGAACAGAGCCTACTTTAACTCAAGTTAATTCAAATATTATTTTGATGTTTTGAAACATGAGACCTCTTATGTAGCGAGTTGGAATCATATTTTTAAATAAATAATATATATATATATATATATATGCTCTTTCCAGACAGACAATTGCACACTTGTAGTCCACACCCTTGAGAATATACAATGGATCATGCAAAATCTCTCATGCATCAAAAGCATTCGGTCTGACCATCAGCATAAAAAAAAACAGAACTTATCCCTCAGCCTTTATGTAATTATCCCTCAGCCATTGATTCCATTGTTTATGTTGAGGGAAAATACTCGAAAACCATCTCTTTCACCTTGACTCTATTTTATTTACTGATGCTAAAATGAACAAAGAAATTGAGCACAGAATTGGAAAGGTTAGTTCTGCCTTTGGTAATGTTTATCACAGGCTTTTGAATACTTGTGATGTTTTGTTAATGGTGAAAATTGATGTGTGCAAGTCAGTAGTACTGACATTCCTACTTTATGGTGTAGAATCTTGAACTGATGATACATCAATTGATGCCTTCATACCATCTGCAACAGAAAACTGGGTAAGAGCATTAGGAACATTGAAGCTTTGACTGAATGTAACATGACAGGTATATAAGCCACCCAACTCAGCTGGGCAGGACATCTCATATGTGCAATAGCAGACTTCTAAAACAACTCCTCTTTGGCCAACTTCTAACAAGCAGGTCAGTTGCAAGGCCACTTTTGTGTTTCAAAAGAAGACTCAAAGACAATCTGACACGATGCAGCATCTCCTTTTCTTCCTGGGAAAACAAAGCATCAGAGCAAAGGAACTGGCACCTGTCCTGCATCTCCTCTATACAAAAGGTTTAAGCAAGGCCAACTTGAACATCAGGAGCAAATATTAAAGAAATTTGACAGCATACTGCTCTTCTCAATGATAACCTTACCTGCCATTGTAGCTTTGTCACATCCAGTAAGGCAGCCCTTGCTATCTACTTGTGGAAACATGTGGCAATTGATCCTCAACCACTCATGCAAAATGGCTCAACCTCATATTCCATCTGTCTAAAAGTTTGCAAAACATTTGTAGGCCTCTGGAGACACATGTGTCCATAAAATCTGAGCACCTCTTTATTTTACTGAATCCTCATTTGCCATCTGCAATGAGAGGATCCACCATATATATATATATATATATATATATATATATATATATATATATATATCCCACACATAAATATTAAACCCACTATTTAAAAGAAATTATTATTAGCATATACCACTCAAGTACCTTTTTATAACCTCCTAGGCAATATTTATACTCAAATAGACAGTATCACAATGGGATCCCCTTCAGGCCCCCTTTTTTTCTAATTATTATATGGCACATTGAGAAAATGAATTACTTATTGACACTAATAAACTCCTATATATGTAAGATACATAGATGACATTCTAGCTATAAATATTTATCAAATTACACAACTTAAAAACAAACTTGAAAGTCACTCCATCCTCAAATTTACACTAGAACACAACATTAATAATAAAATTCCATTTCTTAATGTATTTATTGAATCCAGCAATTATAAATTTATTACTTCTCTATATAGAAAACCCACTAGCATTAACTAATTCTTCTTAATTATAATAGTGAATGCCCCCAATGATATAAGTTAGCCATTATAAAAAAAACTTAATCCAATGTACACAAATGATATCTTCTTCCAAAACCATATTCTATAAAGAATTACATAAAATCAACCCAAACAAACACTCGTTAATAATGGATTTCCTAACTCCGTCATTGATCAACAAATTAAAATGTATCTCAATAGACTTAATAATACACTAACAAAATTGATAATATTAATAATAATTGTAACTACAATAATGTACATCAAAATAAGCATAATACTATTAACTTATACTATTGTAATCAAATGCATAATGATTACAAACAGGATGAAGTGACACTCAAATAGACTTACTTGTCACCTTTTTGATCTTACTTCCATTAAACAACATTTTTTAGAAAAACATAGCCATGTACATAATATTAGAAAGATATTGTTAACACAACAATACTCACACATACACACAGTAAAAAGAACCATAAGATATTGGATGCCATCTATATTAAAACAAAGCAACACACAGCAAAATTACATTTCAAACTAGTTACAACATATTACAATGTATTTAAACATATGGTTCTGTTGATAACATTTCGTTTTCTCATGTAGTCACGTACGAAATAGATCTGCATTATGAATTTGTCACTGTTGCATAGCAAACTTCTGTGTAGACGAAACAGGATGTCATCTTTGATGGCATACGTCTCTGTTACAATGTTCATATAACCACTTTGATGATGGCTCATGTGAACCGAAAGCTTAGATCGAGGACCAATATAATAAAGTAATATCCAAAGGTTGGACAGTTTTTGTCTTTTTCTCTTGAGCCATTATACGATGGTTGAAACAGCTCATGATAAAACATAATAGACATTCATTGTCTGTT
Source organism: Acanthosepion lycidas (assembly GCA_963932145.1). Classification (NCBI taxonomy): domain Eukaryota; kingdom Metazoa; phylum Mollusca; class Cephalopoda; order Sepiida; family Sepiidae; genus Acanthosepion; species Acanthosepion lycidas. Next base: position 59,632,479 of record OZ010616.1, on the reverse strand, counting down.
ATATTTAACTATGTTTGAATATATATATATATATATATATATATATATATATATAGTTTAAATATATGGTTTAAAGAGTCATATTTATTTAAACCAAACTTTTTGGACCAGAAACCCCATGTATGTTTCTCTTCCTTCCCCAGCGACCCCCTTTTAAAATATCTTTGAACCTTAAAACTCATACTGATATTAGCAATTAAAGTGTTAACTAAAAAGTTAAGAAATTTGGATCAGGTTAAAGAAAATTTTCCTTCCAGTGTGATCAGAATTTTCCCCCAAAAATATGTTTAAGAAAATATATTAATGAATCAAGCAATTAATATATGAAGTACGTCAAGCCTAAATACAACGGATGTTATTGAACAGAAATGCATAACTGCTTTTAATACCCAGTTAATAAGGTATTGTATATAGAGAAGATAGTTAAAACTGAGAGTGAATTGTTGCAAAGAAGCTCTGAAATTATTGCCCTATGAAAAGCACAAAAGTGGGTATTCTTGGAGATTTATGAAAAAAAACCATGTACTTTATACAAAAAAATATAGCATTCAATATGAGAAAGGGATCTTTTTTGATGGCCTTGACATTTCTTTAAAAGATATTATTAGAGCAGTGCTTGACTATGCTACTGGGCAGTCAGTATATACCATAAAAATGCTTTGGATACAAAAAACATACAATATTTAATATATTAAACCATCTCAAGAAGGAAATAACAAAGACTGACTTTAACAGTGATAAATTGGGTGGGTGTGGTATTGTTGTGCAAGTTGTTCTCTCCCCTCTCCAACCCCTTTGCTATTATAAACCCCCTGGAACTCCTCACTGACCCCTAGTGAGTACCCCATTTGATATCCCCTGGTTTAAACCATAACTAAGTTTTACAATATCTTGTGATGGTCATACTTAAATAGCTATCATATATATGATTGGATTTCTCTGTATCCTTGGAAACAAAATTTATGAAAGTATGTGCTTTTAAAACCCAGTAAATTTCAAAATAAATTATTCCATAATTTGCTTGAAGATGATACAGAACCAATGCTTTTAATTTAATTATATAATTGAATTTGAAGTTTTTAGTTTCTGTTTTTGAAACATGGTAATTCCTGTGTAGCGATGAAACCATATTTTTAAATCAGTTTATTTATAATATTTATGCTCTGTAAATTTACATTGAGCACTGTTTTGTAAAAATAAAAATATCAATAAGAACACCAGATTATATATCTTACAGTTCTTTCTTTTTTTACTATAATATATATGTATATATATTGTGTGTGTGTGTGTGTGTGTAAAGAGATTAATTCATACATTTAGGTAAGTGCATACATCAGTGAATAAATATGCATACATTATGAAGAGAGGCTGAAAGTTTTTGGTTTGACCAAGAGTAGACTGCAAAATAGATTTGGTATTTGGTCAGATCTTTATATGTGAGTCAGGCTGAGAACTTTTCAGCATTTCTTCATACACTTATTATTTATCTATTTCTAAGTTTCTTAAGATTTTGTATCTGTGATATAAAAATGTTTATATATATGTGTATATTTAAAGATGTTTACATACACAACTTAAGTCCTTATAGTGCATGTACATATTAGGTTGGTGCAAAAATAATGACGTAATAATGTCGTTTTTTGACGTTATGCGTCAAAAAACGACATTATTACATCATTATTTTTGCACCAACCTAATATGTACACACACAAATAACTCTTGTCATACACATTTTAAAACTATAAACTATAAATGAAGATATTTGTATATACAGCCAATCATGTTAATAAATACACACTAATGGAAAATAAAATTACAGCCCCCTAAAAGATAGGTAGTAGATATTCCAATAAAATGTTCCATATCTATGTTCATCTTGGGATATAATAACATAACTGCCTGAGCTTTAGACAATGGTGCCAGTGGCAATTCATTGTGGTGAAAGAGTTCAGTACAAACATGTGTCATTTTACAAAGATGCACATATATTTCTTTTGTCAATTAGAGCAATTTGAGAAAGACTGGATGTTAGGCTTTCAAGATATTGGATGGTCAATCCAGAGAACTGTGGTGTATGTTACACATGACATGTCTGTAGTGCTTCAGTAGTGGTCAGATGACCATCCCTACACCCATAGATCAGATTCTGAATAACTACATAATATAGAGACTCACTAGAATTAATGAATTGAAAAGGCAGTAGTAGCAGACCACATAATTGTCCACAGCACAAATCAAAACAAATATGGTTTCAGGAGACAATTGGATATTATTTACTTAGAGCAGGACTAATGCCTCAAGCTAGACTTTTACATAACAGTGCAATCATGTATGTTATTATGTGTATGTAATAGCAGGAATAGTATTCTGTTATTTTCAGTGATGAGAACAGGTTCTGCTTTCATTCAAAGTGGTGCGTGTTTATGTGTGCAATATAGACATAGGAAAGAAATTTTGTAGATTGTAGAAAATGCTATCATGGTGGGATGCCATAAGTTACAATTCTTGCTTTTCTTTGTATTTATGAATGGAGCATTGAACAATGCCATGTGCATCCAAAATATTGTTCAACCTGATTTGCTGCCATCCATACAACAGAAAAATAATGTACTGTTCCAGCAGAATAAATGCTACCTACATGTTGCCCATGCTACTTAACATGATCTGAAAATGTTCAACAACTTCCCAATTTAGCACAATCACCAGACCTGTCCTGATTGAACATGTATTGGACCTGATAGACTAATACTAGACTCTTGTTTGTCTTGTGATCAGGGGCAACATGCATGGAATAATGTATTGCAGAGTGGTCTTTGCATTAATGCATAAGAAGGATATAGAATGTATTTATATGGGATGCAACTATTATTGATACATGAATTCATTTGTATATTTATTTATTTTTAATCAATTCATCCCAATCAAGGCTATGATACAAGGGGCTACTGGAAGTGAAAGAGAATGGAAAAGACTTTAGAAGGAACTGGAAACACAATCCTAAACAGGGAACAAAAGATAAACCTCTGCTCCTATTCAAAAGAGAGGGGAGGAGTGTGAACTGGATGATAGGTGAACCTACTTACTCCTATTATGTGATCATTTATGTGTTTAATCTTGAATAAATTGAAAATCATAAATTGGGATGTTGTAATTTTATTTTCCATCAGAAAATACAAACATTTAAACAAAACTATATATTAAATAAGTATATAGTTATATTGTACGTATACAATTTATGTATACTTGTTTTTCATATGATTTGTAAAATCATACCGCATAATGAAATGTATACTTATATATATATATATATATATGTATGTATGTATGTGTATATATACATATATATATATATATATATATATATATATATATATATATATATATATATATATATATATATATATATATATATATACACACACCGCCATTCCTACAATTATATTGGTGGAGATATATAATTTCCTTGTTTATATTACTGGTAAAAAAAAAAAATCTATATCCCAAAACATACCAACATATATATATATATATATATATATATATATCTATGTATGCACAAATATATATATATATATAATATATACACATTAAATATATACATTTTATGTTCCTTTCCAGGGAAACCACGAACAGAAAAGAGTGTGTTGCCCCCTGGTAAGCAGACATTCTGTATATCTATATGTATGTGTGTGTGTGTGTGTGTGCTTTTAAATACATTCATGCTTTATGTGTGTATCTATCTATATATATATATAATTAATGCATACAAAGCCTATTTTGTGTATATATTGAAAATGAAAAGATAATTTTTGCTTGTGTAAATAAATATTATTGTATGTGTATATAAATAGTTAACAGTGGTCTGTATATATAAATATTTGTAAATAGATGTTGTTGGTGTTAATATATTTGAATATGACTGAGTGTGAATAAATAGAATTTATATTTTATTTAAAAAATTGTATCAAATATAATATACAGGTAGTATGTACATACATAAAAATACAAGCACATACATATAATTATGTGTGTGTAGATATATAGAGTGATATATATGAGAGCGAGAAATATATAAGCTTGTATACCCATATATACGGTGATTTTCTAAATGTATCTTAGATGTGGCACAAGGCTGAAAATATGGGGCACCCAGGGAGGATCAAACTCACTATTCAGTAGTAACTGATTTAGCAAGACAAGCTTGCTGTCACACCACATCGAAGTGCCCAACACTCATATGAATAAATACAGGAAACTGACATTTTTGTATATGTATGGAATGAATGGGTGTAGCAACATGTACTTGAATATTCATATATCAAAGGAGCTGAGAGCAACAGTTCGAAAGCAGAATTTACATCATTTTGGTTACCTTCACTTCACCAACCCCCCAAAAAGAGAGAAAAATGGGGTCAGCCAGAAGTATCCTATTCCATTATCTTGGTGATACATGACCCCAAGACAGACAGTCGATAGGTAATACAAATAACTTGGCAAATAATCATTGGATCAGCAGTCATAAGGCATTGAGAAATACTCAAGCATTTCAAGAGTAAGGCATATGATATGAGATGCTAAGATTTATAGTTCAGTAATACAGATGCTGAGAAGTAGAGCCTTTGTAATCAATGAAACCATGGAAATTAAACAAAGAGTATTTTTATATTTTGATAGATATTGTTATTTCAGTTGAAAAGTAACTTAAATAAGTTTAGTGAGTATAATAAAAAGATTGGTTTTAAAAAGTGAATTCATTCAACAGTAGAAATAATTGTTTATAAATACCTTTTTAAAGATCATGTTTATTATAAATAAGCACTAAATGATTTTCCGTCCAATACACTTTCCAAAACCTGACCCAATATTAATGTATGATATAGTAATATGTCTATATTAGATATTTTGATATAAGCTCATAATATATTCATAACCTGAGATGAAATTTTAAAAACCCTCTGTCATAAGAATTAATTTCCCTCAATTTGGACTGTTCTGGAGTTATCTATGTTTTGCTGTACTATATGTACATATCCTTTTTTACTTGTATTCTTTGTATTCTTATTTGCACTTGTGGGCCCCACCCTTTTTATTAAAGCCTTTGTCAAGGTACTTTAGTTCTATTCCTTATTACACCCTTAAGCCTTTTAGAAATCTATAACACACAATTATGAAATCAATAAAAGAATCTGTTTCCTTGATGTTTTATATGGCTTACCATAATTTCCAAGCCTCAAACTAGAACAATTTTCAATTTTTATTATAGAATTAATTTTCATGTATAATAAAGTGTTTTCTGGACCCAAAACCTTGGCTGATACAATAAAGTATTATTGATAACATAAAGTATCACTGATAGGCTTCACAAACCAGACAATGTTTAATAGAATCTAATATTCATGTATTTCGCTATATAAAATCCAATCAGTCTCCTTAATTATCAAATTGAATATCCGGACATGTATATAAAAAAAACAAAAAACATGATCAACTGTTGCATTAATGAAGAACATGTTTTCTTCATCAGTCAGTGCATTGGGTGTTTAGAGTGGCATCTTCAAAAATATTAATCAGATCATGATAGAGAAAAACGGGCATATTTTGTGGGGTAAACAATAGCAATAGACTGGTAACATTGGATAGTATCAATGGGCCTGGTTGTGATCTAGTAGCAATGGCTCCAAATTTGGAACAGTAACAATAGACCCATTCACATTCATCTTTGCCTCTAACTCAACATTAGATGACAAATACCATTCCCTCTCCAAGTTCCCACATCTCAACAAGCACAATCTCAGTAATATTACCATCACAGCACGAAAGGTCTCTAGTTTTATTAACTCTAAAAAAAAAAAAACACTGGTCCAGATAAAATTCCAGTGGTTGTCCTTAAGAACATCAACCTGGAATTATCCCCAATCCTAGCAAAGTTTTTCAACCGCTACTTGAAGAAGTCGTCCTTCTCAAGCCTGTGAAAAGTGTCAAGCGTATATTCAGTTTTCAAGAATGTGGGCGTGGAATCTTCCCCCTTCCAGTGCAGACCCATTAATTGCCTTAGTGTCATTAGCAAACTCTTTGAGGCTATATAATTAATAAGAAGGTCATCAAGCACCTAGAAAAGAAAATCTCTTCAGCAACATGCAGTATGGGTTTCAAGTCAGCCCGATCCACTGCCGACATCCTAACTCCCATCACTCACAGATTCAGCAAGGCTCTTGATGACAAACACACCTCAAGGCCCATAGCACTATATATCTCAAAGGCCTTTAACAAGGTGTGAGACAAAGTCCTACTACACCATCTCTCCAGTCATGGAAACACCGGAAGTATCTTCTTGATCATAAAATCCTTCCTAACAGGTAGGTCCATGAAGGTAGTTATCAGTGGCCAGTTCTCAGACCAACACTCTTTTTGATCTACATAAATGATCTGCTTAAGAATATACTCAGATCATTTTTAAACATCTATGCAGATGATATGACTATATACAGGCACACCTTTGAAATTCCTGGTCAGAGATCTCTCTTCCAATCTTGCACAAAATACCTAGTGGCATAAAAACTGGCTGGTTATATGCAGTGCCTCAAAGACCATGCTAGTTACATTCCATCCTTGCCAATCTAACCCCGAACTACCACCAATCACAATGAATGGAGATCCTCTCTGGGAAGCACCATGCCTGAAAGACTGTTGGGTCCCAAACTCACACCTGACCTGAAGTGGAACTCATACATATGATCCGTTGCTAAGGATGCATGTAAAATGGATGGCTCTCTGTACCACTCCATTAAGTACCTGACTCCTGCTATCCTTAACCATTACAAGAGTCAGATCAGGCCTAAAATGGAATGCTGTTGTCATATTTGGGCATGTACTGCCCAGACTTCATTCTCTACTCTTGATAGAATTCAAAAACATTTCCGACTCCTTGTGGGTGACAATTATTTTCCCACTCTCCCACAGGATGTGGCAAGCCTCTTGCTGCTCTACCACTACTTCTATGGAAAGTACTCGGACCTTTTTTAATTACAGTTTCATTGATGTTTTATT
>OZ010616.1:59602932-59620432 GCA_963932145.1 Acanthosepion lycidas | reverse complement strand
GGAATTTAATTATCATTAAATTATTTTCTATGAATTAATAAAAATTCTTAAAGTATTTGATAATGCTCTTGCAGGAATGGAAAAGATACAAAGCAATAACAATAGTTAACAAAACAAGATATATTTACATCAAGATTATTAGCTAACATGCATGTGTTCAAACTTATTTGGAAGCATAGTTGTGTGTGTATATATATATATATATATATATATATATATATATATATATCTTTTTATGCAACTATATATACATGCAGTGTGTATACATCTTAAATTTTAGAAACTGCATTTTCATGTTTTATACATAATACTATAAATGTATATGTAAGAAAGTGTGTATATAAGATTGCTATATTTTAAATCTTTACCATCTATTTATCAATATATGTTTGCATATATAACAGGATTTGCCAGTCTTCCCCTGGGTGACCAAATGAATCTACTACAGCATTCATGGCTTGAGATCTTATGTCTGAACCTTGCTCATCGATCCTGTCCTTACAACCACTTCTTGAAGTTTGCAGAAGATTTCAAAATTGACCAAGAACAAGCAGCAAATACATATGGTTGCTCACCTGAGATGGACAACCTTAGCCGGAAACTCGCCAGCAAAATCACTAGTCTTGGCGTAACAAAAGAAGAGTACATACTTTTGAAGGCCTTAATACTTTGCAACCCAGGTCAGTAAAATGCATAAGTATTATTTGTATTTCAGAACGTCTATATTTGTGTACATACTATATATATATATATATATATATATATATATACATACACACACACCTAAACACTTGTAATATTAGGTTGGTGCAAAAATAATGACGTAATAATGTCGTTTTTTGACGTATTTTTTAACGTCAAAAAACATTATTACGTCATTATTTTTGCACCAACCTAATAGAATTTTAGCACAATAATTTCCATAAATATACTATGGACTTTTTTAAGAGTAAAAGAAATGTTTGTTTCTGCTGCTCCCATGATTTTTGTTTTAATTAATGCAGAAATAAAACAAAGATTAATCTTAAAAATCAATTAAATTGTTTTCTGTGCCTCAACAAACATAAATATTTATGTAAGATAACTAAAATTTATTGATCTGTGGCAATTTTAACAAGTCTTATTGCAACTGACAGTATAAGTCACTGTTATTTATTTCTAATCCAAGAAAGATTACCCATTTCCCTATAGATGTTGACCAAATTTATTTGTCAATATCTATGTCTTGAGAAGTTGATATTTATAATTTGCCAAATTTATCAGCTCAAGTGTCTGATCATAATTTTGACTTAATAGAGAAGAGTTATTTGATAGATAATTAGTACATTGTACTTGTTTTTATTTATTCTTGATTATGATAAACTCCTCGAGTTAAACTAGTGAACTCCTGTTGTAAAAAAAAAAAAAATTGGAAAATATTAGTTAACAGAATGTTCCACTCAAAAGATTTTGCCCTCCCCCCACTCAGGACTGTTGTAATATGGGACAGACTCCAGGAGTGATGCTTCTCTGATCACTACAATCTTTATGTTATGGGTCAACTGTTATCTATTCTACATATCTTTATGCAATCCTTGCTCCCTCTCTATATACCATTACAATATCTACATTAAGTAATCCTCTATCTTGAGTGGCACTTGGCCCTTGTATTAGGTGAACAATAGTAAAAAGTAAAGACTAAAATCTATAATTAGGAATTCTCAATTAAAAATAGCATTGTAATTTCTCATATTTCTAAATTTATCAAATATTGTGTGTGTACATGTTTAATCAATTTGAACATAAAAATCTTTATTTTAAAATTGGTTTGTTCTCTTTCCTCTTAAACTTTATTATTCTATACCTGACAGAAATCGACCTTTCTTACACATATAAGTGTATATATTGGTTATTGTTATTAATGTTTTAATTTGACATTAAAATTTGAATTAAAAGTTCTTTTACTGTTCAATGTTAAAATTGTCTATTTATAAAACTGGGATTTTGTCCACTTTTGGGATAATAGGCTGGGATTTTATCCACTGTGTTTGTGTCCTGGATTCCTCTGGTACTTTTTAGTTTGATGCCATACTTTATACTGTGTGCTTTAACAAGCTATACAATAGAATTTTTGATTGCTTTTAGATAAAACAGTTTTATTTCTAGAAATCAATAGTGTTAAAAAGTAAAGAAAAATATTTATCATGTCAGATGAATTGTCAGGATTGTAAAACTATCCAGAAAGATTAAATTTAACAAACTTTAAACTTTTTCCCAATGCAAATATAACTTAAAACAGAATATAATATATTATGGAGGCTCTTCCTATCAATCAGTGGCAATCCACCATCTATAAAGTTTGTTTTAATCTCAGTGTGGATTTTGAATGGCAGTAGTCATTTTATAGTCACATGACACTATAGTCACTTTCCCCACCATAGTATGTGAACCCACACTTATAAACACTCACTGGCAATCTCTTGACTTATACCTTCAATTCTTGAAAATGAGCACTGGAGGTTGAAAGTACTCAGAATGCCACACAGTTTTGGTAAGTTCATTTACAGGTTTCCATCTAACATGAAACAATTTCTCTTGATGTTATTTAACACAAAGAGAAACTCACCAAAATGTTCAATAGGCATTCTTTGTTCTCCATTCTATTTAATAAAACATGTTTAAACAAAAGATTTCTGTTTAAATAGACTATATTTAATTATATGCACAGATGTACACCCTTTTTCTCCAAGCCAATGAGGTTAATAAAATTTGATCCTTGTATTAGTTGTTTATTCTTGAGAAGGCATTTATTGACCAAGAAGAAAAAAATTGCTTAAAAATAATGTTTGGCGAAGTTTTTACTTCCCAAAAGATATTATTATATGTTATTATATATAACTCACTTATTATTATATGCTTTAAAATTTACCCTGTTTATTGGGGAAAAGTATTCAATATCAGAGATATAACATTTATAGAGAGTGTGGACAGAGTAATCAATGCCACAAGATGACTGTCAGTTTTATGCTTCAATAAGATCTTCAGACCAAGTGCATTATATATACAGCCTCTGTTAGCAGGCTGTATATATAATGGCTTTTGTATATTGATCACTGGAGGATTAAGGGAAGTGAGAAAAAAGAAAATCAGTACTCCTCGGTTTCTTCTGTTTAGGGCAGATATTGAGGGTTATTTAGAGTCATGACTTTTAGATTGCTTATTTATGCTGGTTGGGTGGTTGGAGTAAGTGTGTGTATGTATGTAGGCTAGGACTTGAACTCTCTTGATTTCTCACACACACACACACACACAAACACACACACACACATATATATATATATATATATATATATACATAAATTATTTGTTTTGTATATTCTTTATTTTGTGTATTTTCCTTTTTTTTTTAAGTTTTGGTATTTGGAAAAGTTTTAGGTTACGGAATGTTGTCTAGTTTTTTGAGTTATTATATGGTTGTAGGTAGCACAGAAAGAATTTGATTTTATACCTGCATTTGAAAGTGAGCTCTAATCTTTTCTTTGTATTTTATCTTATTCTGGAAAGGTAATTATTCTCCTCTATACAAAAGTTAAATGGTTTTAAGGTACTACTGATGTTTTTCCTATCCTCCATGTTATTTTTTTCAGTCTGTGAATGTCAAGATAAATACTCCTTTCTCAAGCTAACATAAATGACCATAAATATTTTTAAAATAAAAAAACAGTTAAATTAAAACCTTTATGTTATTTAACATAAATACATAAATAATTTATCAGATTAAAATAAAATAAGAGATAATAATTACATTAATAAATAAAAGTAAATAAATATATATATAAACATATAAGAAAATAAAAAATTCAGCATTTACTCACTTTCAGCATTAGACATTAAATTAAATGACTTAGCATCTTCCATAGTTTACCTTGACTTTTATAAGTAGCCTGAGCAATACTGATGAGCATTTTTAAATTTAAGAATTTTGAAAACCTATTTTTTTTTTTTTTTTTTTACTTCTGTTAATAAAAACATGTAGCAAAATAAAATACTTACATTTGCCTTTATAAAATCCATCAGAGGAGCAAATGCATCAGTTGAGATGTTTTCTTTCTCTCTTTATTCATATTGTCTTTTTACAGATTATATTTGATTTATAACTTTATTTTTTACACACATACATGTATATGTAAGAGAGAGAATGTAAGACTATTTACATATTTCAAAGTAATTTTTATATATTCACTTATATTTCAGATGTTACTCCTGATAGCAATGGATCAGTGAAGCAACTACAGGATAAATTCCATGATACACTGATTGAATATGTGAAAACAAAACACACAGGGAACATGAGACGACTTGGCCACTTGTTTATGCTGCTGCCGCATCTGACACATGTCAAGCTGCTTGCACGGCAATACTGGTTTGATGTGAAAAAAGATGGAAGAGTCATCATGCACAAGTTATTCCTTGAGATGCTTGAAGCAGACTCTTGATGGCACTCTAGGGGATTAAGGAATGGAAAAATAATCTAAAATGTAGATTAGTAAATAATGTAAGTAAAACATTTGTATTTGTCTATTTCTATTTTTATACATCTGTTAAAAATTACACTCATAGATATTCACTTAAATATATTCATTTATAGAAAAATATCATTTCTTGATATATTATCTGCTGATATTAGTATTCAAATACTAATAATATTAATTTAATAAGTAAATTCAAATACTTATAATATTAATAGTAATTCAAATACTATTAATATAAGTAAATTCAAATACTTATAAGTAATTATAGTAATTTGAATACTAATAATATAATAAGTAAATTCAAATACTTATATTATTAATAGTAATTCAAATAATTATAAGTAATAATAGTAATTTGAATACTAATAATAAGTAAATTCAAATACTTATATTATTAATAATAGTAATTCAAATACTAATAATATTGATATAAGTAAATTTAGATACTAATAATATTAATATAAGTAAATTCAAATACTTATAAGTAATAATAGTAATTTGAATACTAATAATATAAGTAAATTCAAATACTTATAATATTAATAATTCAAATAGTTAACAGAGGAACGTGATTTAAGAAAAGAACGCAGTGTTTGACAACGTTAAACAATATTTCAACATGTTGAAATATTGTTTAACATTGTCAAACACTGTGTTCTTTATCTTAAATCAGGCTCTTCTTTTAACTATTGAAAAATATTGAAAGAGTTACATCAATCATTTTGTTTAGTAATTCAAATACTAATAATATTAGTAATAATAATAATTCAAATACTTATAATATTAGTATAAGTAAATTCAAATATAAAATCAAATTTAAATATTAGTAATAATAGTTTTCAATTAATATCCCTACAAAAATATACATGAAAACCTACACACAGTATGTGTAAATATACACTGTGTGCCAAATTATTATCGAGATAACTTTTTTTCTAATATTTCAAAAACCGTCCAATCAATTCACACAAAATTTTCACACAATGTTGGCAACACTGAGCTGTGATTTGAGCGTGCCAAATTATTAGAAAAGTATAAGAATTTAGTGAAAAGATGGGCTGTAAAAGCAGTTTAAGTGATGCTGAAAAGAAAACTATTACCTCAGAACTCTCAAAAGGTAAATCTACCCTAGAAATGTTTAAAATGATAGGGAAGTGTCATCAAACAGTGAAAAATTCACCGCCGACCCTACACAAGTACGCAAAAGGGCATATAAAGGCAAGCTGAGGGTTATTTCATGTCATAACTTAAATGAGAGGCCACGAAGAACCCTGGACTTACCAGCCAAGAGCTTTTCAGTCGTATTGGGGATCCTACTGTGTCTAAAGGTACTCGGTGTCAGTATCTGAGGGAAATAGCAACAACAGTCAAACCTGTATTGAAGTCTCCGTTGACGAGAAATCATTCAAAATCGATTGAAATGGGCCAAGGATAATATGAAGATTGACCTCTAAAGTTTTGTTCATAGATGAAACTCGAGCAACATTTGATAGGCCAGATAGATGGTGCAAAGGCTGGGTAATGAACGGACAGAATCGCCATCAGTGTTTGAGACACCAACAAGCCGGTGGAGGCATAATGATCTGGGGTGGTATTATTGGAAACACATTAGTGGGCCCATGGAGAGTATCAGATGGCGTCAAAATGACTACTGATGCATACATAGCGTTTATGAAGGAGCATCTTGAACCGTGGATAAAAAGGCAAAGAGTTGCCTTCAGAAGGGCCATTGTTTTTTATGCAAGATAATGCTCCCTCACACGCTGCTCTCAAGACTACTGAATATTTGAAACAGTTAGGCTTCAATGGACCTCGAAAAATGAAGTAGCCAGCAAATTCTCCGGATTTGAACCCAATCGAAAACCTTTGGAGCATCATGAAGTGAAGACTGTACGTCAATGGACGACAATTCAGGAGCAACGCTGAGTTGTGGGAAGCAATTCTTGACATATCTCGCAGCATTACAGCAGATGACATCCTACAATTAACAAATTCTATGGATCGTCAACTTTTTCAAGTAATTTCAAAACAGGGAAAGCACATTCCCATTAATTTGTTTAAAAGTGTGCCTTTGTTTGTATCTGTTATTATTTGTTTGATTATCTTATTTATTAGCTTCTTTTGATCATAAACATTCACGTTCAACATTAATAAACGTTTTGTTTGCTCAATTCTGGGAATTTTACTAAACCTTTCAAATAATTTGGTACGCTCAAATCACTGTGCTGATAACAAATATGGCGCCAATTTGTTTACATTGCGCAGATCAGTACGAAAATGTCAGTGATTGCGTAGGTTAGTGTTGCCAACGTTGTGTGAAAATTGTGTGTGAATTGGTTGGACGGTTTTTGAAATATTAGAAAAAAGTTATCTCGATAATAATTTGGCACGCAGTGTATATTTGAAAATGCAGGAAAACATTCTTCTCTAAGGATCCTTTTCCACCATCACTTTGTCAGAAGAATATGTTGGTAAATATTAAATAGAATAATAATTCACATTGCAAGAAAAGAATAATATAAGGAGGGGAAAAAAAGGAACCATGACTAAAATGAAAATTTATTAGTAAAAACAAGGGAAAAATATATATATGTATAGTGGCAAAAGAGGCAATGTAAAGGGTTACTAGTGAGTACTAAAATAGAAAAAATGCTTCTAATATGCATAAACGCTGACCAAACTAAGTTCTGCTCAGGACGGTAAAAAAATCATATATATATTCAAGTATGTTTCATTAAATATAGACAAATTATGTCTATTTTTACAATAATCCTTTCTTGTTCTCTAATTATCTTATTCATGTTAAGTTGAAATTCATCAAGAAAGGTGTCATAGTTCTTGTTAAGCCAAGTATTTTTGATCTACTCTAAAATAGTCCTCAGGGAGGAATTGTGAAGACAAACTTCATGTAACTGTCACTGTTGTGGCGATTTTTGTAAATATGCGTTTTTGTAAATGTGCTCTGTTATAATTATTTTTAAATTAATCGTTGTGGTTAACGATGTTTTGTAAACAAGCGTTCCCAGTCCAAGGGTGATAACCAGAGATGGTAAATTGCAACATGGTGTTAAATGTTAGTCAACTCAAATGCATTCTAAAAACATTACTACAATACTTGTAATGAAATCTTGTTCACTGTTGTTTGGTTGTTTTTGATATAGAGGGCCTCAAGAATTTAAGCTTTTTTTTAGTATATATATATTATATATATATATATATATATATATATATATATATATATATATATATATATATATAATCTTTTTTACAGTAACCAAGAAATAAAGAAAGACAATGTGACTTGTTAGTTGGTAGTAATTTTTATCTATTTTCTTTCTCTAAAATAAAACATTTTTATGATTTGATAAATATTTTTGTTTATGAGTGTGTGTGTGTCTGTGTGTGAAAATAGTAGAAATTAATTTGAACAAGTTGTATTACATTCAACCAACAAAATCTATCTGTTTAATATTGTTGAATAAGTTGTTACACATCTGGGTCAGAATTAAGTAATTTTACAATTTCCTGCTTTTTTATTGTTATATTACTTTTGACCATCTCAGTCATTACCAAAAAGATGATGATGTTAGCTTCATTTTGGTATTTTTTAAACTGTCACATTTCAAATTTAATATAATTCTCATTTAAGTGACAATCTATGTAAAACGGTTTCACATAGCTTCGCTGTACCAGAAAAGAATGTAGAATTAATTTATATGTATTATTATTATTATTATTATTTTAAATGCATATTAAATATTTTATATAGACTTTAAAATGTAATCTTCTCTGGTGAAAGATATTTAATGCAAGTTGTTTCTTTTATATAATAATAGCTTCAAGTATTTTGAGCCTTTCTTTGTGGTGAGTGCTATACAGTATTTTGGTATTTACTAATATTTGTCTTCTGTTTATAGTTGTATTTTGGTAGTTTGTGCTGTGGTTATCAATATGTACACAAAAAAATCCACTAAGTTTTGATAAATGACAAGTTAACCTAAAAGCAAGTGTGGTGCTTCTATGAGCAGTAGAATAACTTAATGTTGTTTTGTGATTATTGATATTAGATTTGAAAATTCATAAAGCACATTGTTTTTATCAACTAAGCATTTTTGAGGTTCTGAATTATTGGTACTGGTTATTTTAGATATTTTAAACTTTTTATAGTAAGTGATAAATCAAAGGTATTTATTAGAATTATTAAGTGATATATGCATATAGTGAATTATATTTTTAATGGCTTTAAATGATATGTACTGACAGATTATATTATCTCTCCTCTTATTTTAATTTGAGTGCATTTGGTTAAAGTAGAATAAGTTAACAATGTTTTATATTTGTTTATAATGACAAGGATTGATTTTGCATGTTCTTCTAAAATTATTTAATGTTAATTTTATTTGCACCTGAATGACATGGGGAAATTGTTCTTGTTAAGTGTTGTTTTGTGTTGCTTGGTTAAGCTTTTTTTTGTCACAGCTATTTTATATCTGTGAGAACATTCACTTTTGTAATTAAGAAAATAGGAGGTTTTTCTTATTTGTCTGTCTTCAATAAAATAGCAAAATCAGTGAAAATCTAGAAAGACCAGGAATGAATTTCTATTATTAATGTTAAGTTCATAAGTAAAATGCAGAGCAAAATTTTCTCAAGTCCTTTCATGATTTTTTTTTTCCTAGATTTGTTGTTAGTATGAATATTTGATTAATATAAGGAACAGAAATCAGAGATTTGGTAAAACTAAGAATTTTATCTTCTCAACTTATTTCTCAAGAGGAGAACCCATTGCTATAGCATAGCAATGGGTTCTCCTCTTGGTTCTACTATATCTAATTTCTCTTATGGAGAAATTAGATATAGTAGAACCAAGAGGAGAACCCATTGCTATGCTATCTATGTATAAATGTTAACAGTGATCATAAAAATGTTTCATGCAGGATAGATATTTACATGGAATTGTTAGTCTAATTTGGAGTAAAGAATGCCTATATACATTTTGTATTACTATATCTATAGTTTCTTTAATGGGGACATTGGTAAAGACTTTCATTATCCAACATGACTAAGGTGCTATTATTAGGTTTATTAAAGTGCAGTATTTAAAAATATATTAGTAGAATTAATACTATATTTGTTTGGCAAATGTAATAGGATCAATTGGTTTAATGTTTTGGATAATTAGACTGACCATTTCAGTTAAATTTTATACAAATTGTTTATATTTTTCCAAAAATATATTTTTAGTGTTTGGTAATACCAAATGCATAAATGTAAATTACTTATTCAGTCACTTTGTCATTGAAGTAAACTATCAAAATCTCTCTTAGTTCTGGAACCAACAATGGTGTAGGGTGGGTTTTGAGAGCGCCCAGGGTAATTTAAACTATTGCATCTCCTTCTTATCCATGAGCTGTTATAAGTTCTAGTTTCATATGTAATTTTTTTTATCCAACAGTTTCTTTGTACCCCTAAAAAATTAGCACCCAGGCACCCCCCCCCTGGCCCAGCCCATGCTATACTACTGAGAACCAATATACTTTTTCTATCTGTTTTAGATGTTTGTAACTCTGTTCATAAATTTCTGTTTAAATCATTCAAAAACTCTCCTTTTCATAACATTTTAAATAAGAAATTTCATATTGAAAGCAATTTAACTACTGATAACTGATAGTCTTAAAGGTGCTATTGTCAACTCCTTTTCTCAATTAGGATTTTTCTACTCTGCTCTTCCTGTAACAAATATGATACTCAGGGTGGTAAATGAAATCTGCTTCATGGTAGATTAGTAGCTATTTATGTGCTTTTTAAAAGAAGTAAAACTTTCCACCAAATACTTTTAAGTTTTTCAAATACACTTGTCTTTTTTTATTTAGAATCTGTTTACTATAAAATATAGGCAAATTCAAACTGAAGTATAAAAGATTATAAGATATAATAATAAAAATTTGGTGGTAAATATTAATCATATAATTTAAACATTATTTTACAGTGAAATTTCAGATCCAAATTCAGATAATTGCATGTAAGACTACCGACTTATTGACCTACAATAGATGCATTGATGATGTATGATGGTTATTTAAAAAAATTAATACCTCCTCCTATTTTAATGTTTGTCCATAAAGGGTAGATGTTGATAGTACAGTAATAAAGTTTGAACCTTCTTGTTAATGGCCCATAATTGTTTTGGCCTTGTTACAAACAGCAGTTTAGCAAAATGAAAGTGTATAAAAAGCTTAAGTGTATAACTGAATTGTTACATATTGAAAAAATTTAAACTATTGACATTCATCAAAGCTTGCTGAATGTTTTCAAAAACCAATTAGTAGATGTGATCACAGGCAATGGATAATGTTTCAGCAACAATGTGTGTGACAATTCATACTCAAGTGTGGCTTATACGCTCTTAGTGACTACTGGAAAAAATGCATAGTCAATGTTGGTTACTATGTGTAAAAAATACTTTGCAGCTGAAAACTTGCTCTATCCAATAGTGTTATTGTGCTCTTTGTATCTATGAGATTTTAAGTAAATAAAGGAGACATTACTTTCTATATTACCCTGTGTATTGTGTCTGTCTGCCTATTTATGTATGTATCTATTTAGATATGTTATACATTTTCCCCAATATATATCTATCTATTTAGATAGATATATGTTGAGGAAAAATGTATGACAAAGTGGAAAAAGTTTTCTTGTGATGTGTTACATACTTTTGAACTTATCGGACTAATTTTTTTTAGTTAGTGCAACTACACATGCACATAAAAGAGGGATTTTGGGAATTAAAATTTTTTTTATCTTGACGATTTCATTTAGATTCTTTTACTTTTTATCACTTTTGTTAGTAGATATCCCACATCAATTTAGTCCAATGAAGCCCCAAATGACAAAACGTCACAAGAAAACTTATTCCACTTTGTCATACATTTCTCCTCATTATTGGTCTTGATATATAAAAATATATACCATTATATCAGATAGATATAAAACACTAATCATTGATCTTATTTTTGTTCATATATAATTATTTTAACTAGTTTTATTTTTGTATCATTTATCAAGTGTCATAATAACAAATTTCTATCAAATGTTATTTATTACAAACTTAAGAATGTCATTTACATTATATAGTAATCAGATTTTATTATTATAGATATTTTGTTGTTAGTGAAGTTACTTAGTTTGTGGCAATCTTAGATTATACTAACTTCCTCTTTATATATTTTTTGTGATTAATATTTTAAGGAATTTTTAATTATTTTTATGGCAGGTTTTTATAAAAGTTGTTGCATTAGAATTTTTGTTTCAATTAACTAAGAGAAATCATAATTTTCATTATCATCACGTTGCAAGTGAAAGGTTTCTTTTCTTTTTTCTATATTTGAAAATTCTGACCTTCAGTTTAATTAGCATGTTAAAGTAACTTGTTAAAGTAACTTGTTAGAGTTGATGTTTTGTCTAACTTCTAGGAAATCCTGGTGCATCATTTATTTCCTGTCCCAAATGACAGTACAAACCATTTTGTCTGCTGATGATGGCATTTTGAGCTTTTTCTTTGATGGGTAGTTTACATGTTGTCATTGTATAGACTGTCATTTTGATTCTTTCTTGTAATGGTGACATTACATATTATCACCATTGATGATGTAAACTGGAGACTCACATTCAGCCTCATAATGGTTCAGTTGGTCTTGACTGATATTCATTATTCTTTATATTCTTGGGTGAGCATAAAGATTGCAATATCCCAATACTTCCAACATTTTTCCAACCAATAGAAGTCAACATAACACTCCTGTTCTAATTTCTCTGGGTCACGATCTGTCAATTTATGCAGATGAACTGATAATGAGGCACTCTTCATTTTTTTATTAGTTGACAGATGCACAGAACAGCCCAGAATGCACATATTACTGTCATCTCTACTGAGAAGCAATTACCTACCACCCACTGTTTTGTCTCCATTTAGTAAGCATTGGTGAATGTCAATGGGTGCACTTTTTCTTCATACAGAAATTCACTGGTACACCTCTGCTTCATATGCACTTTGTCAGATGATCATTCAGTTGCTGCATGTAACACATCAAAAAAAAATTATGGATTATTTGCAAAAAGCTCAAACACTGTTGCTTACTACTACCACCAAACATTTGATGTCATGGGCAAACATAATAAAATAGTGTAAAATTTCAGATATAACTAAAATATATCTGTAAAAGAACTATACTATGAATAAAGACAAAAGGAAAACATATCTTAGCCAACACATTTCATCCTCAGATGAATTTTATCAAGGCAAATATAAAGATTTTATTCTGCAACAAGTATTTATAAATAGAAGTAAAAATGTTAGTTTTTTCAAAATTTTTAAATGTAAGCTACTTTCATATTCATCAGGTTAAATATCTAGATAAATTATGGAAGATGCTAAGTGATGTAATTTAATGTCTAATAAATGAAAGTAAATAATATGGAATATTTTTTATGCAGTTAATATTTAAATTATTTTATTAGGCTGGTGCAAAAATAATGTCGTTTTCTCACATATGTTACTATGTGAGAAAACGGCATTGTTTTTGCACCAACCTAATAGTATTTGATAAATTTATGTATTATATATTTTTTATAACAGGAGGTTATGATTTTAAACATTTTATTTTAATTTTTAACATTTTTATCGCCATGTATGTTAGCTTGAGAAAGGAGTAATTCTTTCAGGAATGGAGATATTTGAAAAAATCAGGGGTGCAGATTTATATTTTGATAAGATTTCATAGTGACACATTCAAGAATTTTCTAAGTAAATTACTTTCTATTTTAATAAGTGTGGCATTTGTTACAGCAAAAATGTGGTTGAATTTCTTTCTAATGAACTTGATAAATTGATTCTATTTATGTTCATAGATACTTTTTTTTAATTTCTGCAAATTTTCCCACTGTAGTATGAAGAGCAGTTGTGACAATTTTTTTTTGTATATATTGCATAAAAAAGAAATTCAATAAGATCATTTACTCATTTTCATTTATTAGACATTATGTCATTTTGCATTCTCCATAATTTAGCTAGACTTTTTCCAGTTAGCCTGATGAGTATTTATGAGCATTGTTTAAATTTAAAAATTTTGAAAAACTAACATTTTTACTTTTGTTTATAAATACTTGTTGCAAAATAAAATTCTTATATTTGTCTTGTTCATCAGAGAACAAAATGTGTCAGCTAAGATAAGTTTTCTTTTTGTCTTCATTCATAATAAAATAGGTATTATTTTCAGAGTAACCCTTAAACCCATTGAAGCAGTTCTAGATAATCTCATCTAAATCCTAACTAGATCTCTGAATGTAAGGAAAGGTAACAATCAAGGCCGGATTATCTTTTTAGGCTACAACCTAGGGCCCTTCAAGCTTTTTAAAAGGTCATAATCTGGCCCTAATTACAGTCAATAAATAAATAAACATACAGAGATGAAAGAGATGACTTGAAAAGATAAACATTTTAACACTTATAAAATCTTAAGAAACATTTGCATACAAAATGTAATTAAGAAAATATCCCTGATGATACTGATGAAGAGCTCTTATCAACTGCTAAATTTTGAACTGCTCCTTTATGGTAATGGTGAAATTAGCTGTTACCATTCATTTATTGAACTGTAATCATTATTGTTGATTAAAATTTATAAAAAATTTTCCTTTAAAACAGTTTTTCAGGAAATTAGACTTTAATGTTTACTGTTATTACTCTTTCTAGTATTGATGGGTGTTTCCTTCCAAACCTTTCATTTATAGTGATGTGGAAAGTCAGCATCATGATTATATCAGTTAATAAAAACATAATAGAAGTTAATAGAAATTTGATTAAAATGACATCTAATAGCTTCTTCAGTTTATTCTATAATGTAATTATATAAATCATATAACCTGATATACCCTACTTACTAATGAAACAGTCCTTTACTATGGTTTTAGGCTAATTAATGAACATGACTACCATAACAGAATATCCCATTAGTAAGTAGGAGAGACCAGGTTGCTAGTACATTGCCTTTTATTTCTTTTCATTCATGTTTGCTTACTTTACAGATTTTTCACTTTTACTTATTAAAAATCAATTCTTTCTTACATGCAAGAATAGAGTTAATTATATGAAAAAAATCATAGATTGCTGATGTAGAAAATATCTGTAGTGCATTAGAATATTATTTGATGGTCTGGATAAATTAATTATATATAAATTTAAATGAACTATGATGGATATAAATGTATTTTATTAGTTGTTTATACATACATGTTTAATGGTATTTTGCTTATATATTTTTACCTTTTTTAAAACTTGAAAATTAACCACAAATAAATTTAAATGTTTAATAGTAATTATAGTTATAATAAAATAAATCAATATTTTTTAATATTCAAAAAAAAATTTATTTCATAAAACATTATATATACAGAAAAGTTACTTGTAATTGCTTGCTTTTAATAAACCTAAAAAAATCACATCTTGATTTATAAAACTGATGCAAATTAAAATATCTGTGATAAAACATGTAAGCTCAGCTACAACAAATTATACTTCCCATCAATACATTAATATACAATAATTTAGTAATTAATATATAATATTTTTTTTTATTTTATTTTTTTTATCTGTCAGTCTTGTAGATTGAAGATAAGTATTTTGATTTTTGCTTCAATACTCTTTAAACTATGCTAATGCCAGAAAAATTAAAGAAATCCACAATATATATCTACAAAACTTAAAATTAATTTATGATAAAAAAATATTAAAGTTTATTTACTTATTTTCTTTAATCTTTTTCAGGAAGCAAGTTCCTAGTGGAGAAGAAAAACAAACCAACCAAAAAAATAAATGGAAAAACAATGCGTGGCTTTCTAATTTGCATATAACAAAAACAAAAATACTACAAAATCCCGAATTTTTTTTCCCAAAAAATTGCTTTTTTTTTTTTTGTCCTACAAAGGGCTTCCCCTTTTTTTGCCAAATTGGCATGCACAGAAAAAAGGGAAAGAAAGAAAAAAAAACAATTAGCACATGAGGAGGAGAAATGCTATCTAAGGTTGGAAATATATGATAGAAATTAAAATAAAAAATGGATGGCTTTGGGCACTGGGGAAAGTGGACCCTCTTCCTTAAGAGTTATAAGGATTACAAGGCTTTGAAAGTGAGGGAATGGACCCTTCCCCTATAGAAATAACAGGGTTGCAAAAGAACAATCTTAAGAGGCACAAGAAAAGTAATGCAATGGGTGGCTAGTTTCATAATGGATTTTTATGCACCTCAAATCTTGTTTTATACAAAAAAGGAAGTTTGGGGTGAGTTGACGCATTTTTGTTGAGGGAGGGAAACGGTTACACAGGTGCAAATGACTATTGTCAGAAGACATTTTTGATAAGTTAACTTTTAATTTAAGGAATAAATTTAATCAAAAAAAATTGGTTGTCAATTAATCAGTTAGCTTGTTTTTTCAAGTAAATCTTAACTGATGTTACAAATTAGTTTTAATGAATGTGATGCAGTATTAAAAACAACCATTTAGTTCATTATCAACATTATATGACTACTTCAGTTCATTCAATAGTCAATACATAGATTTTTATTACTTTCTGTTTTTTAATCCTAATCCCATTACTAATTTAATTATCAAAACAATCCTCTTTATTAGAATATAAACTAAATTAGCAAAGTGACCAATAATTAAATGGTTAATTAATTAAGTTGTGAACCTAACACATGTAATTAACTAATTAGAAAATTCTTTGTTTAATGCTAATTACGAAAGAAACATTAAAGTATGAAATATTAAACATGAAAAAAGAAACGCCTGTTGTGAAATATGTGTGTATGTATGTATATATGTGTGCAAAAAAGGTTCACTATTCCCAAACTTTGCAATTAATGAATCATTTGTTGATGAGATTAAAAATTTATTAATTGAAGATCATTTTAAGAGTTAGTTATTAGTTATTGATATTATAAATTAGATGAGAAAGTATGGACATTAATTAAACAATTTGAACAACTTAGTTAAATGTAAATAATTTTTCTTTGTTCCATACTTGTAATTTTTTCTCCCCAATCTTTTAGATTTTGTTTGTTTCTTTAATCTTTTTAAAACTGTTTATTACATGTTTATGTGGATTTGTTACTTGATAATAACAAGACAACAAAAAGAAGAAACAAACAAGCAAAATTGTTGGATTAATGAAAGAAAAAGGTATTCATTTTCAAAAAATTAAAAAATACTAATTACAAAATTCAAATAAATACAAAATAATATTAAAACTTAGGACATACGTAAAAAATTAAGTAACCATCTGAATGTTACTAATATAAATTCCATGAAAAGTATAAATTAAAAACATCAGAATGACTAAAAAATTACTACCACAAAAATATAACAAAAAGGAAGAAGCAAAATTAAATAAACAGAACTCTATTACTGCTACTGCAAAAATCCCCAAAATAGTTTGTATTTAAATAAAATAAGTGATAAAAAAAGAACAGTAACAAAATAATTTAAAAACAATTTTCAAATAAGCACTTACTACTTTTCTGAATGATATAAAATAATATAAAAATATTTAAGATGCCATTTTATATATATATATATATATATATATATATATATATATATATATATATGCATGCACACATATATGTGAGTGTGTATAACATGCACACTATATATTAATATGTATATATTTCAAATATATACATAAATTATACATATATGTATATATATATGCGTGTATGTGCATATATATTAGCATTAAATATCTTTATATATATATATATATATATATATAGTGTGTGTGTGTGTGCACGTGCACGCATACATGCACATGTCGTGTTTTTATCTGTACATGTATATACATAATATATAAACAAGGATGGTACCAGTTTAGTTGTATATATTAATGTCTATTGACAATCATCGACATTTATGCTACACTGTCTACAACAGCAT
>OZ010616.1:59597932-59600432 GCA_963932145.1 Acanthosepion lycidas | reverse complement strand
TATAATATAATTTCAACTTGAAAAAAATATTCTATTCTCAATTTATATTACATATATTAGTGAAATAAGTAATTACAGCAATATTTTTTCCTTGTTATTTTTATCTAGCTTACAACATTGACCAAACAAAAGTAAAATTTATTGAAATATGTTTTCATTGAGATTTGAAATACATTGAATGATATAGGAGAATATAATATATAAATTTATATATATCAGAACAATTTTAGGCAAATGAATGATAAAGCAAAAAAAATACTGTGTAACTCATTTCATCCTCTAGAACAACTTCATTAAATTAATGTTTTTGTTGATGGAATAATATGTGTGGGAAGAGGAAATATAAAAATGCAAGGTGTCTGTTATATGCACTGATATGAAATAGTGATGTTAGATTACTGAAATTTTTAATTTAAAATCGTTTTTTCTATACACTTAAAAGTATTATTAAATATCGTCCCACATTGTGATAATAGATCTGTCAAGAAAGGTGAAATGTTATAAGAAACTGGATACACATGTCATAAATTTTTATCCTTATCATAACAACAAAATAAAATCTGGAATAATTATCAGATTCTGTTTAAGAGCACTTAGAATTTGTAATGCATGATGAGAAATACATTGAAAATACATTTAAGCTCCTCCAATACTATAATTATATCATATTAAACACGAAACAGAAGGATTGTTAAATAATTCAAAATAAAAGAATAAACCATACCAGTAAATTTAATGAATTGAGATATGTTTTTCTACCTACCAACTAAATCTACCTATCACAACTAAACTTGAAACGAATTTATCTAAGCTTAACAAAATTTGTTGCGACTATTAGGTTGGTGCAAAAATAAGACGTAATAATATCTTTTTTTAACGTTAAAAATACGTCAAAAAACGACATTATTACGTCATTATTTTTGCACCAACCTAATACTTCCAAAACAATAAGAGAATTAATACAAAACAAAATAATAAGCAGCTAAAATTTGATGGAGGAATTTACTCTATCATCTGTAATGACTGCCACTAGGACTACATAGAAATAACCTCAAGAAATTTAGATAAAAGATTATATGAACAGAAAAGAGATATTTTACAAAACAGCATACACAGTGTATTAGTCAATCACTATAATGAGTGATCATAATTTTGATTAAGAAAAAAATTATGAGAAAAGGCAATTTATTACAGTGAAAAAGTATAGAAAGTGCTTTGATCACTAGATAATCCATGGTGAATTTGTGTCCAGGTTCTTGCAACATTTCTCCTTTCTTGGCAGATCCATTTTAATATTAAAAGTGATAAAAATAAAGCCATAAGGAAACTGAATGAAATTGGTAAGACTACATGCCCAGACATGTCTTTAAAAAAAAAAAAAAAAATTAAATTTCAGCATTCTGACATCTTATAACTTATGTTTGCATCTTTATATACACACCTCCTCTTCCTACAGATTTATAATTCCATCAGCAAAAATGTTACTTTAATCTGATGAAGTCCTTCTAGAGGATGAAATGCATTTTTCTACTTTGTCAATCAATTATCTAACATTGAATAATAGAAAGATTGATTCCAATAGTTCATGGATAGTTGTAACTACTCTCCATACATTTTAAAATTCATAAGTTGACCAGTCTAATAGTTGATTTATTTAATCACACCTGCACACATTGTATATTATTCACTTTCAATGTTTAAATTAAAAAAATTTTATATATCTTACATTTGAAGTTAAACATTTTTCTCATTATTAAACTGTATGAACTTAATGTGTAGTTGATAGGTTTTTATTAGATTATGTATACCATCAGACCAGTAAACATTGAGTTTGTAAAGGAAACTTATTGGATAGTAATAAAAATGATATTATTTGTAAAGATTATTCATTCAACTCCCCAAAATGGACAAATTTATAGATATTTACATATGAGCAGGTACTTTTTCTGCAAAGTAAAAAGAAAAAATAGATGGCAAAATTAAGTTTACTGTTTCTCATATTATAACATCCATATAAAAATGCATAAACACAAATAAATAGATAAATGAGTGGTTAGGTAAGTTTTTTTCAGTTTTGTAGATGACAATTTTGTTCAGTTTGAAAATATGAGTATGTCACTTTTATATATATATATATATATATATATATATATATATGGCTGTTTAAAATAGGGTATGTAAAGGTATTCATAATCTTTAATCAGCTTCTATCAATCCCCTACTTAATGAGTTATTCTGTTGCTATGAGGCATGTTTGCTTATTGGCATCAAGTAATGCTTTCTGTTACTATAACAATGAAATATCTCATTAGTAAGTAATGTCAAGCTATGTGATATAAGTAAATAATCATATTGTGTTATGTAGAATGGTTTGAGGAAAATTGTATGACAAATTGGAAGAGGGTTACTTGTAACTTGTTTCATCCTTCAGGACTTCATCAGGACTAAATTTTGTTATGTTGGTAGGATTACATATTTGCATGACAGAGGAGTCCTAGGA